>CABFVX010002740.1:0-50719 GCA_902151425.1 Timema shepardi | reverse complement strand
CCCGGAACATTCAGACAGGCCTCTTCGATCTTGAGACGGTGTACTATTATTTAGTTTGTGTGTTGCAATTCGCTCTACTCTGGACTTACTACCAACATACATATCACCAAAAGCATTCTTACAAAGTTGGATTTATTTACCATCATAATTCATATGCTAATTGAACAATACGTTTTTCTTCCTTATCCTCAATATTAACAGCGTTAATTTTGGTCATAGGGATTTTCTGTAAACTCCTTTTCACAGAATCAAGTTTTATACTCCGGATGATAGGAAATGTCTTTATCAAACCAAACAGATATACATCCGACATATTTTCCTTATTCAAACGTGTTGAAATCATCCACATTATTATTCTTTTAGCCAACAGTAAATTTGATTTAGCACTGTCATATGCAGTTGCAATCGTTGCATTTTCTTTCAGAAACTATCTTACCCCTTGCATTAAAATAGGACTCACAATAATGTAATAGCAAATGATGGAGATTTTTCTGTAGAGTAAGAATCAGTCAAAAACAAATTTTCTGGCATTTCATCCATTACCTGGTTATCATTCTCATGCCTTCAATTGGTTAGAGGGGATTAGTAAAAAGAGTTTTTATTTTAATAATGTAACTTATAAAAGGAAAAGGAAGAGACGTTTGGTAATCACGTAGGTAATACGGTACTTTGGGATACTGTTTTGCACAATTATTATATTTATGTTTATTTTAGCATACATTTTATATGATAAATTTATTATTACATTGATAAATCATTAAACACCATATTTCCATAATATTCTCTAACTAATTTAGATGAATATTCTTTATTTAATTATTTAAATATTTTGGTTTTTTGATTTTCTTCAGTCCTGTATTAAGGTACTGATGTTTGGGCTATGTATATATATGAAAATCAGAAAATATACATGTAAATATAAAGCTGGATGGTTGGAAAGGTATTAAGTTTTTGGGACAGCAAAGACACAGGTTGTTGATTTTACGAAGTTTATTGAACAAATTAATAACTTTTGTTTGTCTATGTTTCCACGTTGTCCTACAGCACTGTCCTGGGCCCATAACCTATTAAGTTTTTGGGACAGCAAAGACACAGGTTGTTGATTTTACGAAGCTTATTGAACAAATTAATAACTTTTGTTTGTCTATGTCAGTAAATAACAAAGGTAAATAACAAATATTCAACACGTCATTTAATTCTTGTCTATCTATGTTGTGTCTGATATTTTACTTGAACTTAAAATAAAAGATAACAATAAGGAATTCAAGTTGTTCTTATAATAATGCAAAACAATGCAAAACAAAAGATACATTTTCGCGTTATATGTCTACCAACAAAACAATGAATAAATTAATAGTCGAGCGACAATTAACCTCAACAAAAGGCAAGTACAAAGAGGGAAAGAGGATTATTTTAATTTGTCAGTAATATTAATATGATGCACCCTTAAACCCTATTTAGCTAGACATTTTCCTTACAGCTTCATGTTTTTTTCTCTCTCACAAACTCCTTACGGCTGTGACTATTATTGTTAAAATATTATTAAATTTCTAGAAAGATCCGTTCACTAGTTTTATTTTGCTTATTCACCTGGTATTTTAAAGCTATGGGTCTGAAAAACAAATGAGCATTATTCTTAGATTGGATTTCTGAAAGGAGTCTCAGTAGGCGATCTGTACCTGTGGTGTGATAGTTGTTTATTATTAAATTGACACTTTTCTGAGCATAAATGTATGAAATGTGGTTGAAAAGGTTGGGGAGGACGTCTCAAGTTCATATTAATAATAGATGACGTCTGTGTAACGATTTAGACGGGAATTTGTGAAGTTTGTCTAGACATTTTTTTTCTCACTATTTTTATTTGTTTCTCAGCGCCTCTACAGGACTTGAGGTACAGTTTAATGTATGGATTCTGGGCGTAAAATGATTTAGTTTATTAAATCGTGTTGGTTTAGTATATAACTAATACATTGAATTCATACCGAGACTAATAGGTGTTTTAATATAATAATTAAAAGAAATAATCCACTTTTCAGAAACTAATAGTAAATTAAAACATTTCATAATGGAGAACGGCAGTGATTGCGTTTGTTGCCCTGTATGCACATTATACATGAGAGAAGGTGTTACCCTTCAAAGCCACTTGGACACTCATCCTAAAGATCAAGTGATTGCAGCGTTGGTGAAGGTTTCTAAGGGTAGAGAACATACTAGTTGTGGTGAATTAAGCACTCTTTCACCATCAAGCATTCCATTAAACCAAGCTCAAATTACTGGAGAGGCAAATAATTTGTTTACATCTCCAAGTAGCAACCATTATACCACAGCAATCACCTACCAGCAGTTTCTAAACAGTAACACCTGCCAAGGGGGCCCCATGATACCTCAATATGTCTCAGTACCAACATTTCTTGCTGCTTCTGATTCTAGTCATCGCTCTTTGGACAAACCTGGAATTGTCCAGATGGTATACAACCCATTCTTGTTACAACCACAGCTTGGTTCTGTAGTGTCTCCTACACAGCAACACTTCTTGAGCCCATTTCTACCTCCCGCACCTTCCTTGATTCCCACATCCCCACCCCAGCAAGGTAATATTACAACCGCTACAACACTTGCTCAAACAACTCTTTCTTCCACACCGCCATCCACCTCTATATCACACTCGGCAAGCTTATCACTACCGGTCTGTCAGGTTTCTAGTTCTACTCTTGCCCATTCAACCTCAGTGTCAAACTCTCCACTTAAAGTCCTTCCTCATCTTCATGTTAATGAAACGAGACTCCCTCTGAGTACGGTCATGAGCAATTCTTCATATTGCTCAGATTTGCAGGATATGTCTAGTGAATGTTGTGTAGAGTCAACTCAAAATAGTATCATTCAAAATAAAATACATATACAAGACCAAAGGACATTTGAGAATGCCGCGAGTACATCAAGAAATTTTGCTCAAGATAGACTAGTTTGTTCCCATGAAGAAACATTGTGTATGTCTAAAGTTGAAATTCCTGAATGTTTTGATATGTTGAATAAAAGAGTTGGACAAACTGAAGGCTGTAGTGAATTAAGAATAGAAACAGGTGAAACTGTTGAAGATAATGATGTTGAAGCATTGAGTCCTAGTTTAGAAGTTAAGAACGACCTAAATTTATCCACAGAAATTGAAAATTGCATTGGTGAAGATGATACTGAGAGTCTGGCAGAAGAACAGGAAATAGAAGAAATCTACCCATCAAATGGAAATATTTCTGAGAGAAGAGAAAGACTCCAAATTGTATCAATCACTAGACGGTCCTCAAGGTGTATTCAAGTTCCAGTCAGTGGTGAGGAATTCATTACCTCAGACAGCAGGTCCTCTTTTGACTCATCAAAACATGATTCGTCAAGGGATGGTAAATTTGAAAACATACCATATGATTTAAAAGAAATGAAAGTAGATTTGTTAACAAACACAGGTGAACCAGCTAGTAGCAACACAGTTTTGACTCTAGAATCTCCAGGGACTGTAAATATTATCGAGATTGATGGCATTCACATTCTGGTGCCAAGCGAATTTCTGGACAACACTGGAAAAATGCTGAAAGGGAAAGAGAGCTCTGGGTCTTTGACAGCACTCACCACAATCTCACCACATCAGATGATTGAAGACGTGGAGGTAGAAGTCACGACTGCAGCCAGTTTGGACATTCAGGCAGATGAGACTATGCCTCCTAAAGGCGAGCTCTCGGAACAGGAAAGTGTTGGTGGTAACGACAGTTCTCTCTGGGTTCAGGTGAGTTTGAGAACCAGTTAAGATTTAGTATACATAACAAATTGATTTGTGAGTCTCTAGCTAAATACCCAAATATCATATAGCTTAGGCCTCTCATAAAAACTCTTTGACCTTCATGGGACAGCCTGGCTTAGACCATTGCACAATGTCCCCCGTCCCCCCCCCCAACCTCTGGGGGTTAAAAAATATCATTTCGGCCTAGACGTTATTACTGTAAAAATTATTAGTATCGTTACTTTTATTATTATTGTTATTATAGATACATTAGGGAAAAGGTTTAAGAGGGATTTGGGTCACTATTTATTGTTAATAGGCTTTACTTTAACCAAAATTTGTTTTATTGATTTAAGGAGGTAATTTCCTGCATGCCATACTTATAGGGCCTATATTGAATATACAAACGAAGTAACCATGGACCTACTACAAGTACAGTTTGAATTAAACAATCAAGTGGTCAAAACATGAAAAGAAAAAGAAAACTTTAAGACACCTTTAGAATCATGTAAAACACAAAAAAGTAGAAAAGTCCTATTGTGTTCTGTCAGAAGTGCAATCAGTCCTAAAACATGGCTGGAATCAAGAAACAAAGTTTGTAATTAGTAGGTTGCATGGTGACCTATCAGTCTAGTGGTAAGGTGTCAGACTTCTGTGTTAGGGGTCCGGGGTTCAATCCTCGGTCCTGGCACAGATTTATCTGATTGCCAAACCCTTCCTTTACCTCTGACAAGATGTGTATTAATCACAACTTGTGAGTGTGTGGAATGCCAGGCCTCAACCATTGTTCAGATCCCATGTTAAACTGTAGGTCCTCCATTTCATCTCACGATCACCCTACCATTTCACATTAGCGTACATGTGCGTATAACCCGAATGGGTAGTAGTAGTAATAATAATAATAATAATAATAATAATAATAATAATAATAATAATAATAATTTCAATTTTCTTTATTATATAATAATAGTGATAATGATAATAGTAGGTTGTTAAACTTATGGGACTACACTATAATATGGTTTACATATTATTATTATTATTATTATTTAGCACCGCGTCTTACTACCCGTTCGGGTTATACGCTGTTTACATATTATAAATTTAAATTTAAGCCAAGGTTAATTCCTTAAAAAGCCAAATCCATAATTTGTTTTTCCATAATGGTTTTTAATTTTAGGATACATTTTGATATTTTCTTGAGGCACTGTTAAATTCTTGATATTTGACAATAAATAGGATTAAAAAATGCAAATTTTATAGTAAAAATTATTGTCTTTAGATATATAGGCCATAGAAACATTAAAATAATTTACAGTTAAAATCGTAAACACAATGTTTGTTGTCAATAACTAAAAGGGGGAAATACTCAAAACTTGATTTAAAAATGGTTAAAAATTTTAATAGAGTTATTAAAACATATAACACTTAATAAAATAGAAAATATTAAGACTTAAATGTTATTTAAAAAGTTTTTACAAAGAACTTGAAAAATAAAATAATGTAATTTAAAGTTGTCCACCATACCTTCATTTATGATTTATTTTAAATTTCAAGTTAAATTTGGTAAGTAATACACATAACATATATATGCATACAATTTTATGCAGCAAAGATGTGAATGCAAACATTTTGGCACTATGCAATATTAATAAACTTACTCATTAATAGTGGAAATAATATAAACTGCATAATTAGAGCAAATGAATTAACAGTAAAAAAATTGTAATTATGTCCTTGTTCGAATGTGGTAATTCTCGTCACACACATAACTTTTAAAAAAATAAAGTATAAAAACATTGTAAATACTTCAATCATGTATTTTAAAATAAATAAAAAAAGTTTAATACATTGAAATAAAATATGATAGTTGAAAAATATTCAAACTAATCTTCAAAAATGTAATTGAAACTATAAAATATTGACTCTGAAAGTCACAAACATAATGCTGGAATCACCCATAAGCATTTTTATTAATGGAGATCTTTAGACATTTTTATGTCATCATCGGTCTTAGTGAAAAGTGAGGTGATGCGCCTCATCAGAGTTTTACAAATAATTATCCATTAAGGTTGATAATGACAAATAACTTTTTTAGAATCAAGATTTGACTATTTTCTCCTTTTAACTATTCATGACAAACATTGTGTACATATGATTTTAACTGGTTATTTTATAGTTTCAGGATACTATATTTACTTATCTATGCCATTTATTTTTATTATAACATTTGTGTGTTAACCTTAGTCTTGGTGGGTTCACATCAAGCCAGGGTCGACACATTTTTCTTGAGTAATAGAAATCTGTAGGCCTATAACTACTTCCTTTGGAGGGGAAGTAAAGCCATTGATCCCTTGTTGATGTGGCATGTAAAAGAACCCTAGAAGGTATGTGAAAATACCTTTACCGGCAAAATTGGTAGATCCATTTGCTCTCGCTCATAGACAATTCTTGTATGTTGATACAATCAGTCAGGAAAGTGCATGTTAAATACCTCCAATAAATAAGAAAATTTTGTTTTTTTGCTGTTAATTTTATTTGTCAAACATCAAGAAATTAACATTTTCTGACTGTGTCCAATGCATTGTTTTGTAGAAGAGCATAAATGAGATTTTTGTATTTTTTGTAATAAATATTGACAGCCTACCCTCCTCCAAATAGTTTTATAGGCCAATCATTAATTTGGACTTTTCATATTTAAAAAAATTTCTAACTTACTCCAAGTTTATATTTTGTGTTTAGTTCCTGTTACTAAATTAAAACATGTTGTAGCCTACAGATAGTTTTATTTAAATAGACACAAATATATTTATTTTTTACTTAAAACAAATTTAAATAATTTAAAATTACATTAATACATGTAGCCTATTTGTTTCCCCAACAGGCTGTCAGAAATGAAGATGAAGATGTGTCTGCTTCATACGACCTATTGGCACGAGAAAGCTGGGAAGCGTCTGATGGCTCTGATGGTGAAGGCAACATGGACATAATTTCCACAGTTAACACTGTCACCCAACAAACTGGCAACATCAATGAGAACATCAAAGAAGGTGGTAAACCCCACAAAAACAAATCCACTTTGTCAAAGCAACAAACCCAGCGCAAATCAAAGGTTCTTCGTTCGTATATGTGCTGGACATGTGGTAATTCATTCAACTGTCCAAAGGAACGCCGTGTCCACCAAGCAGCATGTCACCCAGGGGAGGGTGCAAGTGGCCATTCCAGGGCTCTACCCAAAAAGCCGAGCGCTGGTAAGAGGAAGACTCGGAGTAGTAAGGTGAAAGAAGAAACCAATGAAGAGAGGAAACTTTGCATTGAGGCGGATCACACAAACTTTGAACAAGTGGTCGTCAAAACGGACAATGATCCTGGCATGCTGAAAGAAGATGTTAACATTAGCCAAGAAGTACAGATGTGTGTGGTTGACGAGGGTGGGGCAGAGTTCCCAGTTGAAATTGAACTAGAGTCTATAGAAGAGCAGAATAAAATTGAAAGTGAATTGATAGAAAGTCAGGATGGTAAGCGTTTATGTAATAAATGTCATCAAGTGCTCCCTTCGGACAAAGCGCTTAAAAATCATATTGCATCTGCACATATAAGAAGGAGCAACTCAAAATATACATGCATGACCTGTAAAGAAGACTTGGGTTCTGAATCCCAGTTAACTCTACACTACAGGGTACACCCATTAGAATGTTCACATTGCGGCAAGTATTTTTACCGGCGGCAAAACATGAGCCTCCATATTAGGCGACACCTTGGTATTAAACCTTATAAGTGTACTGTCTGTGATAAGGGCTTCATTACTAGACAGAAATTGTTAGAGCATAGCAATTCCCATACAGGTAATGCCCCTTTGAAGTGTCCTATGTGTGATGAAACATTCCGCCGCTACAGCAATCTTATACAACACAAAAATAAGTATCACCTGAAACTAAAGAAGAAGGTAAAAGATTTCATCTGCCACTGTGGTGAGATATTCCACTCTAAAAAGAAGTTGGTCTGGCATCAAGAGATTCACAGCGAGAAACCTAAGTCGTGTATGTATTGCAGCGAACGCTTTGTCCATGAAGCAAGCTTGACAAGACATATTCGCAGGGCTCATGATCAAAGCTACATTTCAAAAAATACTCGAGAGACTGAGAATATAGAGTGTCCAACTTGTGGGGGTATGTTTCTCAAGACATCACTTGCTGTTCACTTACGTGTTCATGCTGGACTTCGACCTTTCTCTTGTCCCATTTGTGGAAAAGATTTCACCACAAGATGGAATCTGCAGCTTCATCGCTGGACGCATGCGTCTCGTTCGTCCAAGCCGTTCAAGTGCACTCTCTGCAAAAGTGCTTTCATTCGTCGCTCAGACTACGTGTCACACATTAATTCACATCGCAATGTACGCCCATACACTTGCAATTTCTGCGGCGCGCAGTTTATACGAAAATACAATTGTATTCGGCATGTTCGAGAGCATGAGACAAACAAATCATACGCCTGCAGCATCTGCCACAAGACTTTCCACCGCAGTTACTACTTGAAGGAACACTTGCGAGTGCATAGCGGCGCCCGTCCGTTTGCTTGCCACATTTGCGGCAAAGCATCGACGACAAAGTCTAACCATAACAAACACATTAAGATTCATCATGCCAGGGAGCCAGTAAACACAGAGGGCTAAATAGTTTGGATTACTAGTCAAAATGCAGTGCAATTATGTGTTCTTGGCAACATTTGTTTTTTTGTACAATCCAAATAGTTGCACCCTGATTTTCATACTACGTAGATTAATCACATTTTCATTATCTACTTGCATGCTCATTCATTAAAATAATACAGCTGATATGTTTGTAAGTAGTATCAATATTCACTGCATTTCCTAAACTCTCTAAAAAGTTTAATAAAACCTATCTGTACTTTGGTAATAGTTTCAAAGGAATATGGAAGGAACAACTATAAACATTAAGAAAAGTCATACACTCTAAAATAAAAATTGGTAATAGAATAAAATTTCCTCAACATTATGCACGTATCAATAATTGTACTTGATTTTATTCCATTCATTTCAGAAATAATAAAAAAAGCCTCATGCATTTATGTATGAAATATATATTAGACAGCTCATGATTATTGCCACAACATCGTTAAGTTAGCATAGTTTATAACACTTTTAAGGTCATCATAAAATCTTTCTTGGAAGTTTATTTATTTACTTTTATGCAAACCATTGAAAATATTTTATGTTTAAATTGATCCACAGAATTTCCTGTATTGAGGATATTTTGGAATATTGCACATCTAAATACATTTGTTTTATAAATTGAACTTAGATATATTTAATTAAATATACATAGATTGAAAAAAATCTTAGCTAAACATAACAAATGTTTCACATTTTTTCCTCTGCACCTTTTTCAGGGTGCCTACCATCAGGGAATTTTAAGTGGTCGGGGAAAAAAGAATTAAGTGAGGAATTTCTTAAATTACATTAAAAAATCTGAGAAAATGTTGTTTACTCAAAATATGAAATTATATAATAATCACTGAATCAGTAAATTGAAATGTAATTCAAACTTTTTTTTTTTGTAGCTGTATAATATATTTTATAATTCCTAGTAGGCCTAGACTATGTTAATACAAAAAAACACGTTTATTTTAATTTCAAAACTTACTATTATTCATTAAAAAGATTTTTAAAAGATGTAGTTGGGAAGGGGGATGGTGCGGATAGATGTGTGTGACATACTTTTGAGTTGGGAATTTTAGGGAAAGTTAGGGAATTTCATAAGTCAAGTTGAGTAGACATGATATATTTTAATCATTCATAATTTATTTATTAAAAAAAAAAATTAGTTTACCAAAATAATACATCATAGCCGTGCTATACATTAAAAAACATGTTCAAACACAAAGAATAGGGAAATATGTTGCATTGGTGGTTTGAAATCAAGATTTCAGAATTATGTTCTGAAGCTGAAATATAATTATAGGTCCAGATGTAACATGTCTATGGGTCATTCCAAAAATAAAGCACTTTTAGTGTCTGAAAATATATGTATCATCAGTAAATAAACTAAAAGAGATAATAAAATTGAAACAAAACCATATTATCAGCAAGAAACATCTTGATTTATAAATATACTTTTAAAATTAGTAAATTTGTTAAGTTGTCTGAAACTACACAACCTTTGAACTAGTGTAGTATTAAAATGGGTGTCCCAATTTACAGTTTAAAGTGTTATTTTTAGTTTTCTCCTGTCTTACAATAATGTGAATAATATATTTTAACACCATAGGGAAAGAATATATTACTAAGAATTCAAATCAAAAGTCAAAATACGATTTATATTTATTGTGTATATTCTATAAATTAAATGTGTGTCCCATATTTTTGTCCCTGTGCTACTTCCCCTTTGTTATATTATTGGGACATTTTAAAACTTTTAGTTGGCATCATTGTGAAGACAAAGGTTGTAAAGAAGATCAATTGAGTCCATGATACACCATTTTTGTTAGCTTTGGTTGTTAGTGCCAATATTTAAAGAAGTGTGTTTTTTCAAGGTAGTTGTTTTTAATCATTGTTCATTGTGTTACCTTTATTGTCAGCAGATATATTTAAATTTTTTTAATATGCTTTATAGCTATTATTACTCATGGCTCTATTTGTACATTTGGTTGGCTTAGTGATTATTCACTTTCAATCAGCACATGGCTAAATTCTTAAGTTAGACTGTTCTCTTTGTTACATGTATCCTATACTACCTTGTACATTGTAACACAGTAGACAATTTGATTACTCTAGGCCCTACCTATCTTTAATTAATTTGTAATTAATATATATTTACCTGACCACTTATAGATCCAAACTATTAACCTTAAGTACATTGTTTGTTATCTGTACAGAAAATGCCATTAACAGCAGCAGAGAAACAAAGGCAGTACCAAGAAAGAAGAAAGAAAGAAAGATTAAAAACAAAGTAAAAGAATGCAAGAGAAAAGCATGAGAAAGGTATCACTCTTCAAAACATTTGGTTAAAGATATGTCAATGAGAGAAAAAAGATTGGCGAGAAGAAAGTGATGAGCTAGCAAAATCTTTAGAGAAGTGTTGCGAAATCTCATAAAGAGACCATTGGTATAACCTCATCTCCCTTGCCAAATAAAGTGAATGATATTATTATTATTATTATTATTATTATTATTATTAGCACCGCGTCTTACTACCCGTTCGGGTTGTACGCACTTACGCTAATGTGTAATGGTAGGGTGATTGTGAGATGAAATGGAGGACCTACAGTTTAACGTGGAATCCGAACCACGGTGGAGGCCTGGCATTCCCCGCATTCACAAGATGTCTTATCAGAGGTGAAGGAAAGGTTTGGTAATCAGATAAATCTTTGCCGGGACCGAGGATTGAACCCCGGCCGCCAGCATAGAAGTCTGACACCTTACCCCTAGACCAGCAGGTCACCCATGTGAATGATATTCAAGAAGATAATTCAACAAGAGGGCGTATAAAACTAAGATGGGATAGAACAAAACTCGACAAGGAAAACATGAAGCTTAAAAATGAAAATAAAAAGATTGAAGCAAAGTATTGAAAAGTACAAAAAGATTGCTTACAAAGCAAGTAAAAGCAGAAAAAGCCACAAAAGCAAACAATTCACCCCACATTCAAAAACAAAAGCATTTTTGGAAAAAAGTTAACCAGGAGTTAGGACACCATGAATTGGAAAAGTCTCAAAACAGTTTAAGTACTACACATTGACACACACCATGTCATCTTAGTACAAAAGAAATAAAAAAGGCTTAAGAGCAGTTATTAGGAGTAAATTGCTCAAGAAACATAGGGTGCTTCGAGAGTTAGGTTTCGAAGCATTAGGCCTAAAGTGCAAAATTGCAAAGGCTAAAAAAAAGCTGTCTAAAACTGTGAAGATGATACAACAGTTCTATTTAAGAGATGATGTAAGAAGAGCTAGTTCATGCAAAAAGGAAACCATCAAAAAACATAAAAAGTACAGAAAAGGTACATGTAAGTTACCATGAAGAATTAACTTAATAAATTTTTAAAGGAAGGAGGACATTGTTCTTATTCGTCTTTTACAGCTCATCAACCATTTTATGTATCGACATCTACAGTTGATAAACAAGATACTTGTGCTTTAAGTTACACAGCAATATTAGCCAAATGAAGCTGCTATTCACATCGATTTTAGCAAAAATTACAATTGTAAGCTTACAGAAGAAGTTCAGTGCCACTATTTTGGAGCATCGCGAAATCAAATCTCACTTCACACGGGTGTTTTATATTGTAAGCAACGTGAGCCAGAATCATTCTGCACAGTGTCTACTTGTAATGAGCATAATCCTAGTGCAATATGGCCCCACCTAGCACCTATAATGAATTTTAACAAGACAAATTACCCTAATATGGACACACTACATGCATTTTCTGATGGACCATGTACACAGTACAGACAAAAACACAACTTTTACCTTTTTAGTCACACATTTTGTGAAAATGGATTCAAGCAAGGAACATAGTCTTTTTTTTTTAAGCTTGACATAGCAAAGGAGCAGCTGTTAGAATTGGAGCAGTTTAAAGTGAACAGCTGACAGACTTGTGTCCCATGGTAATGACATTGCTAATGTTCACCAGTTCCTTCAATTGGTGTAAAAGGAAACAAGTTGTTTGTTGTGACTGCAGAAGAAATTGATTGTGTCCGCAAAACACTTCCATTGATCATACCAGTGCTATCTGGAACTATGCGTTTAAATCAGTTAATTGTAAAAGAAAAAGGGTGTATCATCTATCGGGATATTAGTTGTTACTGTGAATAACAGAGTAATAAAGGGTTTTGCAATTGCTATGGCACATATAATTCTTATATTGTAAATAATGAAAATGAAGGGGGGGAAAACAGGATGCGGCCTACATTATAAAAAAAGAAAATATTTATAATGATGTTCACACAACCTCTACTGAAGATGAACTTTTGGAACCAAATGATAGGCCTATAATCAAGGGATTACATAAGCCTAGCTCTTTCAATAAAGATATCTCTTTTAAAGAGTTGTCTATGGTGAAAGAGCCCACCCAAAAAATGTCACTAGTGGAGTGTACATGTTAGTTCAGATTAAAGGAGGAAAAGGAAATTCAACTAAATATAAATATGTAGGAGTGGCACAAACTGAAGTTGAAGATAATGGTGATATCAAGGTAATGTTTCTAAGAGCAGTTGATGAAAGTGGTAGAAATCATAGAATCAAAGAGAATGGTGTTTCATATCTGAAGTTCGATCAAGTTCTTGAAGTCCTTGAAACACCAACTCTAAAAATGAAAAGTGACTGCATTTACTACCACTTCAATACTCCAGTTGATATTTATGAGAAGTAATTTCAAAGTGTTTCCAAATTTCTACTTTACAATATACATATTATTTTATTAAAAGTATGTTCACTGTTTGAATTAGTTATGTATGCTAATAATAATAACGATCCAAGCCTCTTAAAAATATGTGTCCCTTGTGTTATCATCTTGTCACTGTGTTACTGCTATGTTGTTCTACTTTTATGAAAAAGTATTATAAATAAAAATGTAAAACAATGAGTCATTAAAGTACAAATAATTATGATTTGAAAAAAAAAAAGCCTGAAAAATTATATCTTTTATAATCCACTTATATTACTGTAAGCTTAAGACATACTAACAGGAAAAATAGTAACATGGGGACATTGTGTTTGAGTTTTCGGTTTTGGGTTTATAATGTAACATATAATTTCTTACACTTATTTCGATTGTGTATTCTATTTGATCAGCCAGTATCATAAAAAGAATGCATTATTCATAGTTTTGTTAGCTGGGCCATTTTTTGTAGAACGGTAACACAATGGACATATTTCTTCACCTGTTCATGTATTTTATGTAATTTAATATAAAACAAATATTAAAAGTTTACTGTTGACTATATAATCTTTTTTATGAATAAATAATCACTTCGATAAAACATACATTTTGTAAATAATTGTAAAAAATAAATTTTGGAAATTAATTTCAAACGAATGCTATATTTTTGGAATGACCATATATGGGTACTGGTAATACACTGTGTAGGCATTCCATCACATTTTTTTTAATAAACTTTTTTTAAGCTTCTGATCTATATCAGTTATGTTTCCTAAGAGGTGGGAGAGGAGATTGAATGAGATAATTACAAAAGTTGTAAACATTTTATTTTTGTTTGTCACCTGGTTACTACTCTGAGAAAAAATATCAACCAATGTGAACTCATTACCCCACAAACCACCAGCTGTAATTTTATTTCACATTCAGTGTTGGGACATTGTACACCTATTGTGAAGTAGGGAAACTTTAATGTTTTAGTGTTACGTTGGTTTTACTATTAATTTATATTTTAACAAATACCATAGTAAACTTAAAACATATGTTTAGTGTGTATTAAAGCTATATCCAATAAACTAATTTAATTTTCACACACTACAGTAACCTCCTTATTGAAGCAATAATACATTATTAAACATTCGAAATTGATTTGAAATTGGAGTCAGTCAACTTTTCACTAAAGTTGCAAATAGTTTTGGCATGTTTGTCAGCGAGTTTAATCTATATCTAGTGCCAAAAACCAGAATTACGTTCCTATTGACCATTTTTTATAATTGTGTGCTGACATTTTGTTTTCAATAAAACAAAATTGCAGATGTATAGAGTTTAACTAGCAGTGCCTGATTTTTCTTCTATTTAATTACTCTTAAAATAAAATTGTTTCTATGTAAATCGGCTGGAAAACAAATTTTGTGTAAATGCATTACTAAAGTGTTTTCATATTATATTACTGATCCTAAGGGGGGGAAAATAGGAATTTCTGCAGGTTGAAAACAATAAGATTGAGGAAAGATTGATATTTTTCCCATTGATATGTGGTTGAAGTAAATACATTAAAAACATTTTTAGATTGTAACACTTTTTTTCAATGCAAGCTTAATTTACACATGCAACATTACTGACAGGAATGTTAAAAAGTATCACATGCAATACATTAGATATTTTGTAGTTTCAAACATCTATTTTAGTTAATGGATTGTACAACATTTGATTCATCTTTCATGGATGACACAAGATGAAATTCGGTTGGTGACCAGTGAAGCTTTATTTTAGAAACACCTTTGACTTCCTAGCTATCTTTCACTGTTGACTGAGGTATTAACCTAAACTGAGATAAAGGAATAAAAATCTTTTATGTCACCTTTGTTAAGTTTGTGATCGAATCTCGGTTGGGTGTAATGAGGGTGTTATTTTTTCCAAAATAGTTGTCCACTCTGCCTCAGCACGAATGCAGGTACACTTCGTCATACCTAACACCTTAGTGTAACTAGTATATACGTGTGCAACCTGAATGGCCAGTGAGACATGGGGACAACAAAAAGTTAAAGGGCTCTAGAATCTTCAATTATATATTTAGCAGAATCAATCCAAGGGTGTGGGCTTCTGTTTCTTCATCAAACCCTGAGTGAAGTAATGAACTGGCCAGGATTTCAGTCTTGGGATTTCGTTGTCTTAGGACTTTGAACTGGACTGTATTCTCAAAGTGAACGCTTTACCAAGAGTTGTATCTTATTAAAATGTGTATTTGAAACTGTTTTCACAAAACTGGTATAATTGAAGGAGGAATATTTTCCTTTCTTTGAATCTTTGAAAGAAACTAGATTCTGTGGGTCTTGCAGGTTGAGAACAGGCAGGCTCAAGTTTGACAGCATTTTTTTAGTAATATGTTGATAAAATATATCAACTGAAATTGGATTTAAAACATTTAAACACAGGGCTCACAAGTTATTTTTTCAACTAAAAGTAACTTTTTGTTGTTGTCATAAAACAAAGTAGAAGAAAGATATATACTCTTGAAAATATAAATTTATATTTTATTATAAAAAGGGTAAGCTTAGTTTTTTTTTATATAATGTTTGCCACTGAATTAAAATAAATTCTTAGTAATGTCCATACTCCTTCATCGATTTTAGTTTAATTTATTGAGGTATGCTAAAATGGAAAATAATTGTTTTAACAAAATACATTCTACAAATTTTTTACAAGTACCTACCTAATTTGTAACTACTTATTTTTCTAATCATAATCATCATCATCATAATGAACTGTTTCCAGCCTGTGACTGTGTCTGTTTACTCTGTCTTTCCACCATTTTGCCTACTTGCTGCTTTCTATTCCTCCTATCTCTTCTTTGAATACTCTCCCCTTCCATACTCATTACATGTCCATACCATCTCATCCATGCTTCCCCAATTATCTCATGTATCCCCTGTAGCCCATTTCTTGATCTTCATTCCTAATCCTATCTCTTCTGGCGACAGCTAACATGCTCCCCCAAAAAATAATTCCCATGGCCTCCACTTTCCTTGTTTCTCTTTTATCCAAAGCCCAAGTTTACGCTGCATACGTAACTTGAGATCCGAACCACGGTGGAGGCCTGGCATTCCACACATTCACAAGTTGTGATTAATATATGTCTTGTCAAAGGTGAAGTGTTTGGCAATCAGATAAATCTTTGCTGGGACCAATGATTGAACTCCAGCACAGAAAACTGGCACCTTACCTGTACACTGCCAGTTCACAAACTATACTAGTCTTGGTAATGCTTTAATAAGCAACGTTAAAATGTTTTTATTTATAATTGGGATAATTTAGAGTTTTATAGAGGCAATTAAAACAAAAGTAATTGCTGCATATTCACTGATATTCACTAACGCTAGTACAAAGAAACGTGCTGATACAAGCAAGGAATGTGATAAGCCCTACTAGGAGCAAATTTGAAAATAGTCACAGTAACAAAAAGAAAGTAAAAGAAACAGGTCCAGTGGAGGAGCGGTAGCAGATTGCTTCTGCTCCACTAAAGGAGCAGTTTTTCCGATCCCCTACTATCGATATGAAGTATGCTAGATACAACACTTCCTTACACCTCGGGGGGAACCTCTCTTTTCCATAGTAGGTCTCTTTCTTACACACCTGAAGAATACCTCACCCTGCTGCCCCCTTTTGTCTCAATCACACTACCAAGATATTTTACACTCTTTTCTTCTTTCATATCTACTCCATCCAGTTCTATACCCTTTCTTGGCTTGTCTTCACCATCACTTCACTTTTCGCTATACTAAATTTCATTCCACACTTTTTCACCTTCTCATTCCATTCCTGCAGTTGTTAATGTACTTCCTACCTTCTCCCCCTCTATACTATCAAGTCATCTGCATTATTATTGCTTTCATTTTCTCCTTGCCCAGTTTCTCTGCCACTTTATTCATTATTATTTCCATCACCAATACAAATAGTAATTTATTTATGTAATAGTAATGCCTTTGTGTATTCTATTCATGTAATCCTTCAATAGTATTAAATTACACATTTTGGGATTAAGTTTAGGATTATAGTTAAATTTATGCTTAAACGTTTGAACATTTTATAGTGTAGTCTTTTTTTAATGTTTCTCTTTATCCCACAATTTGTCTACAATGTTTAGCCATGTCTTACATAGGTTACCCCTTCCTTTTGATCCACAAACTCTACTTTCATATATTTGCTTTGTCACTCGATCCATTCTCATCCTCTCAACATGCACAAACCAATGCATAATGCCTCTTTCACATTGACCTATTGTACTTTTCAAACCACGCTCCTTCAGCACCTATTCAGTACTCACTGTTTATATGAGTTTTTCCTCATGATACATTTCTCAGATATCTCATTACACTCGCCTTCACCTTACTCTTGTGTTTCTCCTAACAAATCCACACTTCACATCCATAAAATAATGTTGACGTCAACACACTTTTATATACTTCCATCTTTGCCTCTTTCAATACTACATTCTTTGCAATAGTCCAAGTACAACTACTTGCCGAGATGTATTCAACCATCTGTCGATTTCACCATCTCTCCTTCCTTTTTACAGAACATTCTGCCTAGACACACAAAACCATTCTAACAGTTTTCCATTTATGCAAAGCTGACAATCATTTTCTGATCCATCCTTATCAAAAACTATCACCTTAGTTTTGAATACATTTATATGAAGATCCATTCTGCCTTTTGCCACATTAAAACGATTTAATGCATTCTTCAAGTCACTTTCATTATCTGTAGCACTCTCACATTCACATTGTCCATTGTACACCAACCGCATCCTCACAAGCATCCCTCTTAGACTTATCCATGAATACATTAAACAATAAAGAAGACATATCACAACCTTGTCTAGCAACCTGTCCAATGTCAAACCATTCACTGAAATCTCCATCCACCCTAACACATGCTTTGCTTCCACCATACACCACCATAATTGTATTTAATAACCATGGATCCATACCATACTCCGAACATCATATACTCCAATTCACCCAATCTTACACTTTCCAGATCAATTGAATGCAATGCATATATCTGGTCCATGCAACCTCTACCCGGCATGAAACCACATTACACACCCCAAATCTTATCCACAGTTTTTTCACGCACCCTCTCATTTAAAACTCCTGAAAACTTTGCCTGGAATACTCAACAAACTAATTGCCCTATAATGCTTACATTCACTTTTACTGCCTTTGTCTTTTTACAAAGGAACAATGACAGAATTCTTTGAGTCATTAGGAACATTCAAAATCCCAGCACACATATTGAACAACTCACACAATCTGGCATGAGGTATCATGCCCCGATTCTTATAGAGCCCCTACACAATCAGTTAGACTATCAGTCCTAAGACCCCTACGGAAGAGCGTGCGCTGTCACTCTTACTGTCAGTCTCTCCCAACACTTGCAAGACTTATGGGTTGGTACTGACTGATGTGAGTTTCCTACCCCCGCAGATCCACACACATCCTTCGCAAACTCAATTACAGCCTCTTTTATTCTGTTCCAAGAACTTTCACTATCATTAGCATTTATTTCAACATTCCATTCATGCTCTTGTAAAGTTAATTTTTCGCCCAGATATCTTTCATATTGCATTCTCACACTTTTCCACTTTCACTTTCTTAATATTTTTTTTATCATACAACTTTTCCATTTTCCCTTTCTTAATACTCTTGTGCTGCTTCCTCACAACATTCATATCTAATTTAACTACTGAGATCACTAGGAAGTGATTTGTTCAACATTCAGCTCCATGCACAGCCCTATTATTCAATACTAAACTTCTAAGTCTCTCATCCATATACCACAAAATCAATCATTGTTCTTGAATCACCCCTTTACCTTGTAAACAAGTGCATATCTTTGTTCTTAAACCGTGTTCAACACAAATAAACCTTTATCCACACAACCAGCCCTTTAGTATAGGCATCAAAGAACCTTAATACATAACCTAGGTGTCCTAAATGTGATTTCTGGCTGGTACCATGGGTATTTTTCCCGAAAGTAAAATGATCTTAATGCTCACCAGGATTTGTTTAGTTAGCCTTAAGTTAGGTTAAAAGCTTCTACTGGTTCCATACCCTCATATTCACCACCATCGCCTCCTCTCATTGGGACATGGAAAGAGCCTCCTCAGAAACAATGTACAATTAATGTGTTCGGTGTCCGCTGGCAAAGGTATGTAAGTACTGCCTAATCTTCCTACCAACTGGGCTACGACTGATGTAGCCAGTATACATGTGTTTTGATTTTGAAATATTCATTAAAACATAATTAAAAGGTAGCACATGAGAATAGTTCAAAATTCAGCTGGTCTTCAAGTGGCCCACTGGTCGGAAAAGTCTCACCATCCCTAAACTATTCTTAGTTGGCCAAATTTTGTAGGAGGTTAAAAAAAATGCAAAAACAACTTTTGACTTATGTTACAGAAAGGTTATTTTTAATGTGTTTGGTTATTTTCAAATCAGGTCAATTTTTTTTTACAAAATTGGTCACCAGTTCAACTTATTTTGAATACATGTTTGTTGTAACCCCTGAAACTTCAACCTAGTGTGGGGTGCGATACACATTTACATGTAAAACCATTTAATAAATTGTTAACTATATTCTATAATGCATCTTTGCTGGTTAAGACAACTTGTGTCCACACAATAATATGTTTCCACCAGTTGTAAAATGATGTATTAATGTAATGAATTCTCTCTTTTTTTTAAATTATTTTAATTACAAGAGAAGTTAAAATTTTTGGAAGGTTGCACTTATGGAAGTTAAATTGTAGAACTTACTAAATTAAAGCAATTATAATATATTGTTAGTTGTTTAGAGCAAATGTTATTTATTATGTTTATTTTACATTTTAAACTATTTAAATGTCCATTTAAAAAGTTTATTCTTGTTTTTATTTCATGTCTAATGTGTTTTTTATACCATAACATTTTCTGAATAATTATTAGCATTCATTTAACAAAATCATCACTGCCTCTTGATACCCCATTAAGTGGGAATTTGGTGAAATTGACCAGGCCTGACAGTTGTCTATCCATCAAATTTTTAATAAGTTCAGACTTTACTGTACAGTACCTTAGATATAAATAACCATATTCATGGTCACATTTAATATACTAAGCATATAGTAACTTAACATTTGTAAACTAAAGCAAGTGTCTTTCAGAACCTCAACATTCCCAAGACTGCCCTAAGTTAGAATCTTAAGAAAACCAACATTAAAATGGTGATAGTGAATTATTTTTTATCAAGGCCTCTTCTTTCCTCCAATACCTTACTATATATTGTTTTGGGATTAATTAAAATATTAAAAACTGTCATATTCTGAAAATTGAAAAATGACACCAGAATACGGGAATCGAACCCTGGACCTTTGGCTTGGTTCGATTCTCATGTCCAGGTGTCATTTTTCAATTTTCAGAATATGATATCTAGATGGAGTAATCCTCACTAAAATGCATAAATAATAGCTTTGGCTATTTGATTCATTAAAAACTGTGATTAATCTTATATTAAAATTATATTTAATTAACTCATGCTTGGTGTATCCACAGTGATGAAAGTTTGTAAGTAATTTAACTCTTGACAATAATAATTATTACATTCTTAAATCTCACTTGAGTTCTACAATAAAAATTTAACTTCCACTTAATATTATTATTAGTTTCTTCATTTTCACATCAACCAAATTAATAATGTTAGTACTTATTAACACTGTACTGTACTCTCTTATACTATTCCTAGGGCAAATAATTTCTTGACTCTTAAGACTTTTAAAGGCTTCCTCCCAACCAGGTGAATCATAAAACAAAAGCAAAAAAAAAAAATTTATTGTGGTGTTATTGCCGAGCTTAGCTTTAAAAATATCCAATAATTCACAGACATTCAAGTTTGTGTTGTTTTTAAAGTGAAGCTGCGATGAAATTAATTATTTTAGTCCAGGCCTATAGATTTATTTACTATAAAAATGAAAAAAACGAGAGCAATGTTAACATTAGAGAGAGTGCATTGGGGATATAATCAATATGAAATTATAAAATAGCACATAAGCTACTTGCATTTGTTTGAATGTTACAGCTATACAACACATTGATTAATATTGTGTTACGTTGCATCTACAATATCATTTAGTTATACTTTTGAAAGAAATGCATAACGTTTTGGTTGTTCTTTATATTCAAAACCACTTTCCCTCTTTTAACTTAAATGTGAATCCAAATACTGCACTTTGATTAAATTCTCCTAGGTGTGAGGGTTACTGGTTGCTGCACTTATTTCAATTTGATTCACCTAGGTGGGAGTGGTTCTTTGCTTTCTCACATTGCACGCTAGCAATTAGCTGGACACATTTTTAAGCTATAATTCACATTTCTACTCGGCCGAATGGAAAATATATCTAGTAATGAACTTTATCATTGTAATCAATTTATTTGCAATATTTTTTAATATTATATGCACTGCTTTCAACATGATAAATATTCTAATTTAGAGTTGTTTATCTCTAAGGTGAATATGGTTGATAAAAGCATAGATTGTTCTGATTTAAACATAGTGAAAATGTTAATTTCTTGTAAGAATTTTTTTTTTTGGTGCTGAATGATAATCCATAAGTTATGTGATGTTAAATTATAATATATGACGTGTAATTGTGTTTGGAACTTGATTTACCTTTCTCCTGGATACAAATACAGAGTTACCGTGTTCTGATAGTAAACATATTTTGGGATGGCTTTATTCTTTTGTTATTTTGTTCACATGATTTGAAGATGACTATATGGTTGTCAAATTGGGGTATTTGGTTACTAAAGTGCTATACATTTGATTGACTAAATTACAATAAAGGATTTAAGTGGCTTGTTACCCAATTTTTTTTGAACTACACATAATAAAAACAAATGTAAAATATGTGAAAAATTATATTGGAACTCAGACGAATAAGTAAATTATTTTTTCTTATGTATATAGTCACAGTGTTAACCATTTATTCTATAAACAATTCAAAGTGTATTTTGATCAGTAGGTAAAAGAAGTTTTTTTCTGTAATTCATTTGTACTAGTGTGTATACAAGTTAACTAATATGAATTTGAATTGCATAGTTAATTTCAACGTTGTCATTTCAAGTGATATCGAATTGTTTCCTACTAAAATTGTAGAACATTTGTGATTTTGTATTGTCAGCTTGTGATGAAAAATGGTCAAACCTGTCATCTGTAAATATTCTGATTCAATTATAATGTTGATTGTGAAAACAAACTTTGAATGATATTAAGTGGAACAATATTAGAAATATTTTAATATTGTCAAATGTTTCCCCCAAGTGTGGAAAACTTGAGTGAGCTTGTTATTAAACTTTCACACTAATATATTTCAGTGCTAGTATATTTGCACAATTAAAGCTAAATGTAAGTGTGATAGCATGATTTCCTTCAAAACAATAAATGTGTACATAAAATCTTATCATGTTTACTTTTGTGTGTGTGCATGTGCATAGCGTCTTACTACTTGTCAGGATCACCTGTAAAGAGAGGGTGAAAAACCATTAAAGAAAAAACAACCTTACATCTTTTGTCATCAGCAAATCAGATAAGATCTGGTTGACACCTTAGCTCGCTGGTCCATGTTAATCTAATTTTGCAGCTTCTATATGGAAAATTAAACTCTGAAATGAGGCATATGATGAATATTGGGTAACTTATAGGTAGATTGCCAGCACATAAAGTATATATATGTCCACCAGAATTTTTGACTCTGTAAGCCAGCTGTATCAATAATCACACAATCTAAAGTGACACACTCTCAATAGGGTTGAGGTTGGATTGGAGAGTTTAGATTCACGGCGGGGTGTTTCCATTCATGGTGAATGTACTAAATAAAATAAATAACTAAAACCCAGGTAGACTACCTTCCAGTTAAAGCATTTCAGGGTTGTGCAAACGATGTGTGGTGTCACAGTAGTGTACTACGGTGGCAATTTTAGTGTGTAGTGCAGCCACAACCTAAAGCTCCATGCATCACTGTTCATTGAGAACAGAAATGAAGTTTGTATGAGTGACAGCAGTGTGTCATCCACATTTCGACTTGTATTTTTTCTCGTGAAGTTATGGTTAACCAAAATCACTAATGGTTCGAAAGAAATGTTTCCAAATGTTACATAAGTGGGCACATATAAAAGAACCAAACTGTTTCTTGGAATATTTGAAGTTACTTCAGGGAAAAGTTAGTCTGTACTTTCCTAATTCTGATTTATTGTAGAACCGTTGAACAGGGTGTTTAATTCATTTTCTGCTGCTGTGGCATGTACCCAAAACAATAAACCGTCACAAAAATGTAGGCTTGTTAAGTGTACCGTGAACTTAAAATTTTTGTGTAACACCGATGTAGCTAACAAAATGAAAAAGAGACTACAATTATAGATACAGTCTTCCTCTATATTAGCTCTTGCCGACAGCTTATGGATATCTACAATAGCATACACAAGTGCAGGGAAATGCCTGAATTGTCAAACCAGCCTTCTGGGGGGTGATATGAATACTGACCATTTCTTGCGTTCTGTAAATAAAAAATTATATGTTTACTATTGTTTCCAATTAAAACAATTAGTAATTTGTTCTAGAATAACAATAAAATAAAATTAAAATGCATTTTAGGTTATTAAAGGAATAGTAATAAATAATAGACCCTAATTATTTTATTTAAATAAAGCTGAAAGTAGATCTGTTCGTAAAAGAAAACTCACTTGCAGATGAGCTTGAAAACTGAAATTTGGAAGGAAGGTTGAGAGGGATTGCCCCATATAATTAGAAAAATCTGAGAATGGGGAAATTTCAAAATGAGGGTCTAGGAATTAGAGGGGAAGGGCTATAATTAAAATAAAACAATTTTAATGAGGTAGAAAATTAAAATTTGGCGGTAAGGTAGAGAGACCACTCCAAATAATCATTAAAGTCAGAAAACCCTAAATTTTCAGACGGAACTCAAGGAAATATGGGGGAAGGGGATGTTAAACAGAAAATAACTACTAATTTCATAGAGCCTTGAAATTTAAAATGAAGGTTTCTTTCTAGAATTGGGTTTGAGGTCTTTTCAAAGTTCTTCCCCTAAGAGAATGGAGAGGGGCAGAAAAATGTATTTGGGACTCGTTGACACTCATCACCATATTTCCCCAACACTTGTGCCTGAAAACTTGAAATTTGGTTTTGACAGGAAGGTAGCAGTATTTTCCCATGTAACCAAAAAAATCTAATATTGGGAAATTTCAAAATGAGGCATTGGGGTATGAAATTAAAATTTGCCAGACAGGTAGAGAGATAAACAAATAAATCTTAAAAAATTAAAATTTCTAAGTGAATTGCAGAAAGAGAGGAGCAGAGGGATCAAAATTTTAAAAACTAACATTAAACAACTCCTTCCCAGTGTGGTAGAAAACTGAAATTTGGCAGGCAGCTGAAAATACCAACCCAAATTAATATTAAGGGCTGAAAATGTTAAATTTTTATTGGGACTTAGGGAAACAAAAGAGGGAGAGGAGGAGGACAGTAAAAACACTTAAAGGTGTGGTAGAATATTTAAATTTGGCAGGCAGGTAGGACAACTCCAGATAACCTTATTCATATTAAAACTAGAAATTGCCATGTAGTTGTTTTAGTGGGGGATGTAGGTTAAAATTTCCAAAACTAATAGAAACAACTAATTTTATGTGGGATGGAAAACAAATTCAGCAAGAAGGTTTAAAAAGGATGAGAGTAGCTTAAAATCTTTCCAAAATTATTATAAAATCTTCTTTTTGACATGGAAGAAAATTCAAATTTGCAAGTTTGTATTTAAAAAATACCCACAGTAACCATAAAAGTGGGAAAGTTTAGAATTTAAAAATAGGGGTTAGGAAATGGCTAGTAGAAAGTAAAAAACTTCTTGATATATGATAGAAAATTTGAACACCGATAAAAATCTAAAAATAAACAAATACAAAAACTAAAGATTATTTATCTTAAAGGGGACCCAATATCAGCAATCTAACAATTAAAATTCTGGCAACACATCTCAGTCTACCATGATGTTCTTTGGAAAACCATGATGCTTGTTATTTTATATGTTTCTGTAACAGAAGATATTGTTTATGCTTTGGTAAACTGTGATGTTCTTTTATCCAAAATATTTCTATAACAATCTCTATTAGTTTATTTAACTTATTTTATGGTGCTTAGGTAAATATTTCTTTGTTAATGGGCTGCGTTTTTTCGTCTAACTAATTTGTATGTATTATTAAAAGTTTTCTTTCCTTAATTAATTAATCTTAAATTTCTCCTTACCAACAAATAACCATGAATATTATTAAAACAGTTTGTAAGCAAGGTAATATTTTTTTGTTTCTCAAATATTTAATTTATAAACTACCATGATTGGTTTGTGATGGGCATAGCTTAGGATTCTCAAACGAGAAACTATCAAAAAGTGGGCAGCCGAATGCTGAACGTTCTAATTTTATATAGTTTTGGTGCTTAGCTGTGTGAAGATTGGCTGCTGTCTGTTGGTGATGATAATACCAACTTTTGTTGATAGAGGGTATTATGTGGTCAGCACAACAAATCCTACTGCCATTAGTTTCAGTTTTATAGACTGTATATTATACTTTTTCATTAAAGTAGCTCCTCATTTGTCTTCACGAGGCAGAGTTGATCTCGTTCCAGACCCACTGCCTCAAAGAAAAATCTAGAAGTGGCAAGGATCAAACTCAGGACCTTTGGATCTGACCACTAGACTGTAAAATTAATTCAATTTAATTTTGATTTGTAAACTTAAATCTGACTTTTATGATGTCATATTGGTTAAAACTAGCCTAAGTCTCCTGATATTTCATTGACGACAGTCCTTGTTCAAGTATAAAACAAATAAAACATATCTTTCAAGTGTGTTTTTCAATTGTGCATACAATTGACTGTAGATGAGCCATTATCATAACACATTTCATGATGGTACTCTCAACAAGAAATAAATCAGTTCTTACATTTTAAAAATAGATAGAAACTAAAATAAATTAAATCATTTGAAAAGCATGGTAAACAATACAATATCTTCAGAGGTAAATTTAAAAGAAACAAACAATATGTCCAGCTGGCTTTGACGGATTTTTCTCGAGCGATAAAATCTGTAGCACAACTTCCTTCAGAGGGGAAGTAAAGCCATAAGTCCCATATTGATTATGGCATGTAAAAGAACCCCAGTAGGTATGCGAAAAACATCTTTTCCAGCAAAATTGGTAGGCTCTCTCTTAGAAATTCTCGTGTGCTGATATAATCAGTCGGTTCAGAAAGTGTACATTAAATGCTTTAAATAAAATAAAATAACTTAATATTTAGAAAATTTTTAGTGTCTAAATGAGAAAACCTTCCATGATTCTAACCTTTTTTTCCCCATACAAACCCTAGTTGTATTGTTTAACTCACTTCTAATATTATATTGTGTTCTTTGTCCATGAAATAGGTATAACTTTAATACCGGTCAGGTGTACTGTAAATGGTTTCCCACTCTCCCTCCATGCAAATGCGAGTACACTTTCTCAAAATTCAACCTTCCTAATCCATTACACATCATTGTAATTCAAACATAGGTGCATATTCTAAATGGATAGTAGGACACGATAAAAAAGTAAAATTTATATTTGTAATACAGGACAATAGGACAATTTAATATTTGAATTAGTTTTATGTATTTTCTCATGAATTTGTTGTTAAAATAGTTAGATGTTTTTAGTTCTGGTATAAGGTAAAGGTGTTTTATGCCTGAATAGACTTCATAATAATTTTCACAAGTACTGGCCACCTTTCATTCCCCCCAGCCCCCCAACCCGTCACAGCCACTTGACAACACTATTTGACAACTCAATGAGACTAGCTTCTTCTCTAGGTCAATGGCAGGAGCCCTGGAGTAGGGGAACAGAGATGAGAATTTTAAGAGTGATAACCAGAACAAAAAAAATTATTTTCTCTATCCAAGAAGCATTTGTCAGTTTTATCACTTTGGTAGTTATTTTTAAACTTAAAATAGCATAATATAAACCTTTGCTGTTTACTTGTCTTATCTGTACAGTAGAGGGTTCAGGGAAACCTAAGCCCGCCTCACACAGTACAGTATTCGTTGCTAGGTTGCTTGCTCGGTGTTGAGCAGGGCACGCTGCTGGAAAATGACGTCACTGATGGCTCGGCTGCTGGCAAGCTTGCTGGTTTCCCTTGATAGGTCCTGTGCTATTTTACGTGCTTGGTTCCCTGCTGGATTGGGAGGTGAGCCAATCAAAGAGAAACCTTTAGTCACGTGACCAGGCATGACTATCAACACTGTTTACGTTCAGTCAGTGATAAAGGTGGTTACGTCCATGTGGTTATGTTTACCTTAGTTTATCGAACAATATAGATAGGGTACCTCCTTCAATATCTCGCAACTGCAGCCAATCCCGACTCCACAACCTTCTCCTACATTTTCTGTGCCTCCTCAGTGCATCAATTATTGAAAATATCACTGTCACTAATTGTCTTCAACGAATACAAATTGCCCACAAAGTATTGTCCAAGACGTCATCACCGTTGATGTTTGTAGACAACAGAGTTAGCGTTCTCTCGTGCTCTCTTGTAAACTAGCCACATGGTCTGCAGACAGCGAGCTTCATCTGAAGCCAACCCAGCAGCGTTGTCTGCTTGACACCCGGCAGCACAACGAGCAGCGAAATCCAGCAAGCAATCTAGCAACGAACCTGCACCATGTGCAGCGGACTTTAGGCTGGTGTCAGATTGCATAGGCGTGCCTGGATTTTATTTTTTGTGGGCGATGGTTGTTAATCAGTAGGTGAAGGGGGGTCATAATATTACTTCCTAGTACAGTACTAATTTACGATTTACCAGTTTCATCATTACAATACTGGGTTTGTGGTAGGGTGACAATAAAAATAATAAATCCTCCCTTTAAGTTAACGTAAAGAAATGACTTTATCAAGGAATCTACAAATTTCCCCTCATGCAACCATTCCAAATATTTTTTAATTGCCTTTTATTGGCACTAATATCTTATTTCACTTTTCCCAGATCTATGTTTTTAAGCAGATCCTTGTGAGTGTGGCGCAACATGATATAATCTTTGTTGTGTCATGGAGTTCCTTAGATATGTTTTCAATCATCTCAAAGCACTAAACAATCTCTCAAATTAACATGAAGTACTTGGTAATACTAGGATAGGTCTCAGTAATATTTCTATGTTCCGAAATATCATCCTATAGACAGTATAACATAGGCATTAGGGTCTAGGTATGAATAAACATTTTTAAGTTAGAGCTTGTTTTTAAAATCGAAATATCGGAGATTCAATACAGTTAATTTTTTCAAACCTTCACAACACTTGGCTGGATAACTCCAAAAGCTAAAAGAGCTTCAAAGAAGTTAATCGAGAATACTCTCATTGATAGAAACAAAGACTGTTACATCAAGCTTATGAGAATAGGATGAGTTAAACAATTCTTACCTGACTTGTGGGTTGAGTTCCTTGAATGCCATAAGAAATTCAGATACATTTCCAATTGTGGACCTGAACCAATGGTATTTCAGTTTAAACATTTTCAATTCAGTAATCACAGATTTTGTATTGATTTCAAGAAACTTTCTCAATAACTCTAATCCTTCCCTATGTTCTTAGACTGATCCAAGGAGTACACTTTTCATTAACTGCACAATCTCAAGCCCTTCCTGACTGAATCTGGTCTTCAATCCAGAAAGAGCTGGGTCAACCATCAATGAAATGCTCATTTTTGTATAATGATTCAGTGGAGACAACTCTGTAGTCCTCTCCTGGATCTGAAAGTTTTATAGGAGTGGTTTTCTTTCTTGGAAGTAAGTTCATATCTGATGATTCCTTAGAAGCTTCTTCAGAGAAGGAATGAAAACCTTCTTCAGTCCTACACTCAGATATTGCTGAGTGCACTAAATCTACAATAGCAATGAGCCCAGATGTGGTTTGTTTCGGTTCTTGAATACATCTGTTCAAAATTTCTGACCACATCCCTAGCCATGATCAATTCAAGGAGGATCATTCCTGGGGCAAAGTGGTTTAACACTCACAAAGTTCCCCAACGACCCACCCTTGCTTAATTAGTGCAATAAATCTGGAACTCACTGGCAGTGACTGGGAAAGCAGCACACTCAACTCTTGTGTCCATTGAAAACTGTTTCTTACAACCTGAGACTCTTCACAGGTATCATTTATCACAAGGTTTCTACAGTGAGCATCACAATGTACAAATGTGGCAAGAGGCTGTTTTTCTCTTATAATAGCTTGGACTCCATTTTATGAGACACTCATGTTTTCTAGCTCCAACATAGGTTTGGCCTCTCAAATTTGCCACTGGAAGCTAGAGTCTGATCATGACATCACAAATTATTGACGCTATATGCTCTCTGGTGGTTTTTCTCGCATGGTAGAGGCCAACAAAGCTTTCATGGGGACACAAGTCCATGTCCGCCCATATGAAAAATATACTTAACTGCTCCTCTCCCCTCACATCGTTGGTTCCAGCACAAATTACGTCAAATATTGGAGTATCTTGAGACATAACATTAACACAAATCATTATTACAATTTCTGTCCCCTTTAGTTCAAGAATTTCATTTTGTAACCAAGAAGTTCTCTCTACTTCACTTCAACTATGCTGATAGTTCAGGGACATAGACTAAGCATCTGAAAGAAATTCCCTGATCCAGATTCATGTTCTCTTAAGCCAAACCTTGCTTGGCCAGGTATCGGATTGTAGTCGTAATCTTCTCAAGACGCATACTTCCAATAGCTTGATTCGATTTTTTTTTTGTTAACATATTTATTACTTGGGTTCTTCTTCTGTTTGTGGCTCGGCATTTCTTGTTTATAAGAATTTGAGTTTGTTTATACAGAAACCTCTCTAATGATTTCTTCCAATTGTTGAAACCCCTAACAGCAAAACTATCAATTTTCTTTGCAAGGATTTTATCAGGGTTTCAAAGTGTTTGATATTGTCAGCAGTAGCAATGAGTTCTATCGGAGGACGATTCACATCTCTATTTTTTTCTGCTGTGGCAGTTTTTAAAATTACTAATGAAGTTTTTGCTTGCCATTGTACAATACCGATCACGAAAAGACATGCATTGATTATCTTTCAATACAAATCTCTTAACAGAGATATTCTAATCATGCTGGTGTGCGACAATTTAAAATAAAATGTACTTTCTATAACCTAAACAGAATTTACTCTTATAGAATATTTAACGCATATCGTAAGTCACTTATCTTATGAATTTTATCACTCTGATGTGCATCCCGTCTAACAAATTTATGGCTTAAAAATAAAATAAAATAAAAGAAAATGGAAAAGAAAACTTTTGACATTTTTTGTCCAACTATATAAATACAATCAAAATTTTGTTCCTAAAACAGATCGCGATTATTTAACTAACAATTTAAATTACCTATTCGAAAGATGATTGCAAGCAAGATTAAAAATTATTTTTGAATGTCAAAAAATTAATTTTTAAATTTTTGACTGGGACACTTTAGCATTCTTTAATAAATTTATTTAAACCAAATTTATATTTAATTACATATTAGTTAAAAAAACTTTTCTAAAATGTGGGTGTGCCTTGGATTTAAATTAATATAGTATTTCATAGTGAAATATTGATGGGGGCAGTGCCCCTCCCCCCCAACTTTTTTTTTTGTGGGGGACATGTTTCCTTCATCTCCCACATCAACCACACCCGTGCAGACGGGGCTACCTGGGTCGAGCGATCTAGTGGGTAAGACAATTTTAATTGCTCCTGTCATATGATGTGGTGACATCCATGAAGTCGTGCACGAGGGTTGACCATTTGCAACTCAGCACTCTACTTACAGGTGGTGCCACTTCATCAACCTATTGTTTTTTGTTCAGTTTGTCACACGACACCATGAGAAGCAACCACTTTGCAATGGGGCTTGACATTGAAGCCTTCATTTATGAAATTTAACAAAATCCAGCAATATGGAATGTTTCCTCATATGATTATTATAAATGTGGATCACACCACCCGGGTCGTGAGAAAGTGGCAACAAAAGGGAGTGGTGCAACTTGAGTGGCGTCTCCCAAGTAGCCCCACCTGAAACCAAACTAAGTCTCATAGTGTACCCTGACACTATGTAACTGATACAGTCCTGTAAGGTTCACATCTCACAGTATTATTACAGTAAAACCTCAATTCACTTTCAGGGATATGAAAAAGAAAAAACTATGGATACGGGAGCCCAAATAAAACTAATATTAACAACCAGATTTGCCTATATGTATTTACTAAATCAAAAAATGTACACAAATAATATTATTTTCACTATCAAGTCTGTTTTACCTTACTTTTTTCTATGAAAGTCATTAAGCTTCATTTGTTTAGTAGCACCTTTCCTTTTCAAATTGAACAATAAACTTTCAATATCAACAATGTTTGCTTGGTCTCTTTCGATATCATCATGAACATAAATAAATACTCTCATGGTCTCAAATGCATAAAGCACTTTCATAAAACTCTATACTAGGTTTGGGGTCATCTTTATCGTCATCCTCACCCTCATCTTGACCCTCTTCCAAGCAACTTCCACTTCCCAACTCACCACACATTTCTTCCACACACAAAACACCAAACGTATCAAGCTACTGGTCCACAGACACATATGCATCAAAGTTCACACTAGCGGCGCTATCCCCCAGTTGAATCCAATCTTCATCTTGCATGCTGTCATCATCACACTCTTCTGCCAATCTCTGTTACGTATGACCCTTCTTAATTTTTGTTCATGTGACCATACTTTACAAAACAGTTCTGGATTGTAGACTGGGCCACTTGTTGCCATGCTCAAACAATAAACGGAATGGCCTCCAGGATGTCAATCTTGAGTTGAACCCCTTTATCTGTTGTAACGATGTTCCAAACAAAGAATATGCAACACACTACAACCTAGTAATATGGAGGTTGTCTAACTCACCAAGGCTCACCAACTCTCACCAACTTTCGCCAAGTCCGACCGATGCCTCTCCCCGTCAAATGGGACGTACGTACTCGCTGCGACGCATCCACTCTCCTCGCTTGGGCAACTACGACTGACCGAGGCGAGAGCCAAATCAGAACCTCGAACTCCAAAAGAAAATACTGTTGCCAACTTGACTTGGCAAACATCCGGCCCTGGAATGTTCCAGCTTAACCTGGCAAGTTCTGGCATCTCCGCGTACGTGCCGGAGCGCTGTTCTCTACCCCTCCTTTGTTCTATGTGCCTCCCCTCCGTCCCCCCCTTTACTGAGAACTTGTTTGTATATAACAACCGCCGTTACTTCATAGGATTACTCATTGTATCACTGGCTTTACCAGGTGAGGGCGCTTGATTGGAATAATATTAGTAAAATCTATCAAAATTCTCTTTGGATCTAAATATGGGGAGGGAATACTTTTCAAAATTACTGTTTGGCAATACTTTAAAATATTATTAATGGGGACCTTTTATTTTTGGCGTGGCTGGTCCTCGACCAAATGTTGGTAACTTTCTGGGGAGATTCATATTTTGCTTAGTTCTATTTATTTACGGTAGGCGCGCCCGAACCTGTATTCTGGTTAATCTATGTAACATTTAATATTGTTTAGGGTAATTTTTTGGGGATATGAACTTGTTTAGAATTAGATGCATTTTGTATAGTAAAGTTAATTTATATTATAGGCGCAACGGGAGATTGGGCAACGTGTTATACTTCTTCGAGCATTGTTATTAGTTTAGGCTATTTAGTAATTTAGGATAGGTCTCCAACGGTCATGGTTGGGACTTCAACTTATAATATTTAAGCTAACAAATTATAATATTTTTTATAGTTGCGAGGCTATGTTTTACGAGCTTTTTCTTGTTAAAGTTGATAACGTTAGCGCGAACTTAGGCGCCAAATTTAAATGTTCATTTCAAACTATCACTCTACGTTCTTGTAGGACAATTAATATATTGTATGTCATGACGGCTTAGTCTGCACCTTGACAGACTAAGCGAAGGCTGGTTAAGCCATTTATGTACTCATAATTCATTTCATCATTGTAATTTATCAAAATAAAAAATGTTCCTCTTGTGACCTCATGGTTATTATTTTTGGGGCCCACTTCCTGACCTCTGTGTGAGCGTCACACTGTGTCCATAAAACATTCAGCCCTCTGCACTAGCTGCTTCCTGTACACATGTTTGAAACACTTGATCATACACAAATCAAGAGGGTGTATGACACTGGTGTAGTTTAAGAGGTAAAAAACAACATTTACATTCTTCAAAAAGTATGTGTCTGGAGAATGAGTGGCACAATTGTCTACAAATAAGGATTTTCCTGCCTTGGGCACTGAATGATGCATCAGGAGCATGCAGAAAGTCTCTAAAAATCTGACTTCATCCACGCTTCTAAGTTTAAATAGGTCACAGGTATCTTCTTTACATATTTGAAACACCATGGTTTCGCAGGACTTTCCCATAACGATGGGTACTCATTTATCTACGCTATCGCTCTTTGTGCACACTAGTACCGTCAGTAGCTCCTTTTCATTTTTTACTCCATAGCATGTCTTTTTCAATGCCAATGTTCAGTATGGCAAGCAATTGAAAATAAGGCCCATTTCATCTGTGTTATTGATGTCTTGAAACTCATACACCTCCAGCAGCTTTGTCAGCCTCTCGAACCAGAGGTATGTGACTTGGTGTCCACAGCAGCACTCTCCCTGGCCAATTTATTAAATGCCAGGCTATGGAGTTGCTTGAAATAGGAGAGCCAACTGTTTGAAGCTAAAAAGTTCTCAATCCCCATTGTTGCAGCACTTTTGAGGAGTTTTTCCCTCAAAATGATCCTATACACAAGAATGTTTGATGCTCTGGTTTGCTGACCAGGTAAAAAGGAAATTTTCCAGCTCACTGTAGGTCAAATCTTGCCTATATTCCTCTTCTTTGCTGATGTACCACCTTCAACTTGCTTTCTGGTCTCTTTTTTCTTTGCAATAATTGTATTTAGGGTTGATGATGGCAGGCGTAGTCTCTAAGCTACATCGATTCTCTTCTCTAGTGGGTTCTTTTCCACCTCTCCTATGATGAACAGTTGTTTTTCTAGAGTCCAAACAGGTTTACAGGAAGCGCTATACGGGAAAGTGATTTCTTTGGAAAATCCCAATGACTTTAATAATAATAACAATTGTACTAACATTTGTATGTGTGGTGTTGCTCTTTCTTAAGACTGATTAATCCTGGATTAACTTTCTTCAGGACTAAAGTTCTGACCGAATGATGCAGGAAAACAATAAATCGAGGACTAAATTGATGTTTTATTCATATTGTTTGGATAGGATTTGTTCAGACCATAGAAATTTAACAATGGGTCCAGGAAATTGATAAATCTGAGAACGAGAGACCGAGGTTTCACTATACTAATTAATATACATTAGTCAGAACTGAACAGTAGAAAAATATGGGAGTTAAAGTCTTGGCGTACCATACCGACTTAATGCCCTTGTAATTGAAACTAATGTTGAAAATAATAACATATTAAGTAATTAATTAAATGTAACTGAGCCATCCTTGAAGTTTACATAAGTCATAGTAAAATTAAAATGTATGTCAGTAATAGACCAACAATAAAGAGTAACAGATTGGCACATAAATTTTAACAACCAAATTAGGTTAATATATAATAGAATAAATTGCATATAATAGAACTATGGTGTTGTATTCACTTTTATTTTTTGCAAATGTATATATACCCTATAGGCCTACATTTGAAAAAAAAAGTACAATACCAAATTTTTACCTATAATGTATAATTATTCTATTAAATCTTCGAGTGTAGCAACTTTTTTTCTGATATCAGATGGTTGGGGAACTGAAAATGGACTTGTTTCAATAAGATTAACAGGGTACAAAAATTATTATTTTTTATTACTTCATTACCTAAACAACAAAAGTTGTCACAAATTTCTTCTAAAAACTTCAGTGTGACACAATTTCCAGAGTTATCTAATAATTTATCAATGTAGAATGACATCATAAAATACAGAGTATAGTACAATTCTTTTTCAATCTTCATATTTTGAATGTTCCATAAACCTAATGAGTTTGTTTGGATCTATGAGCTTCATCTGGCATTCTGAAAAAATGTGTTTCAAAATCAATGCATGGAGTATGTTGTGCAACTTTAATGTGATAAGGCTCTATAGCCTTTACAATGTTTGTTTGTATAACCACAATGTTTTACCACCTTTCTTCTTATTGTATTTCACAAAATGTGAATACATATCTTGCTTTGAACCTTACAATAATTTTCTCCATACATTATTACACTTTTTTAACAAATTTTTAGGTAGATTGGAATATTTTGTTAGAAAGAACTGCAATTTGAGCTGTTCTCTTGACTTCTCCACCAATTTTATTCACATAAACCTTTATGTGATAAGTTGCAAATACATTCCATTTAACATAAGCAAATTCTGATAAAAGAATGTGATACTTGATAGTATTAATTTCTGCTTTTAACTGGCTTGCTACTCCATCAGAATAAAATATACACTGTCAATTTTCTATTTGCTATTCAGGTCTTGAAAAATATGAGCAAGATAAACATGTAAGATGGCAACTTTGACATGATTCAAATGGTTGGACACTAGAGAATAGGATCCAGTTTTATTTTCTTCGCCACTATTTAGCCAACACACTGTTGTACCTACTTATTCATCCAGTTTTTTATTTATTTAGCACCCCGTCTTATTAACTGTTCAGGTTATACGCTTATGTACTAATTACTCTACTGGTTTTAGGGACTAGGAAGGATATATAAATAGGAGGTGTACCCACATTTGCATGGAGGGGGGGAGTGGAAAACCCATCAATACACCTGACCGAGATTAGAACCTCGATCTGCCTGTCATTGGCAGTCTAGCCTAGGGCCTACTGCAAGAGTAGTGTGTTAGACCATGTGGCCATTAAAGTGGGTTTCACCCTGTTGGTTGATTGAATTTCATTTGGTTCCTGGCAAGCATAACTTAATTTTCTGTATGCCAATTTGTACTACAGCTTCCCCATAGCTAAAATTTTCTTTTGTGTGCATGCATGTGCAGTACTCTACATGCTTGATAAAGGAGTGGTGTAAAAATACTGGCACTTTTAATAACCATATAGAGTCTTGAGCAGTACAGTACTCAGGCTCATCTACCCATTGGTACCATTTAGGCCTACATTTCACCCACAAGCTCAGTCTCACATCCCCTTAGCCTATTTCAAATACTTCTAACATCAAGGTTCTACCTCTTGGTCACATGCATTTTGACCTATGAATTCTTTAAACTATGTTTTTATTAGTAGCCCAACTTAATTTAAAGCTGTCTGTTACAATGATTATCATTCTGTTACCTAGAATATCATAAACATTTTGTAACAATTTTTTAATTACATGTTTTTTTTGCTAACCATACAGCCTGAAGAAAAAAAATATCGGCCAGCAAAATTTTTTTTTTACAAATTAAAAACTTTCTGGATGAATTTGTTAACAGACTGACGACATAAAAACTGCTTTTCTTTTAAAACGGCAAATTTTTTGTCCAAACTAATATTTTAGACGATAACACCCCACATTAATTAAAATATATGGGGGTTATTCTCATAAAACAGGTAAATATCAGTCTGCTCATTAATTTGACTTGGGTTAAAATATATTTATCATATTTAACCAAGAAATACCATTATCCAAGTTAAAAAGTACTATATTAAAAAACAACCGAGTTAGCAATTGTAACAATTACCTTAAGATAGGCCTAAACAAAATTCTTATTTATGATTTTTTTAATTTACCTTGAAATAGATGAATAATAAAATCATAGACAATTGTCTCCAAAATAATAATCATTGTCCTGTCCTCTTTTGAGTTTAATTTGCCGCCACAATAAGATTTGGCAGCACTAACAATTGATTTAGTTGTTGAAGTCTTGTCTTTCTGATCCATATGTGTGCAATTTAGTTTTTTCAGTCCAGTTATTTCACAAAACATAGTTGAAATATTGGTTTTGAATAAGTTATCTATATTTTTAAACTGTCATTGTCCTGGACACCTGTAGATGACAAAAGGTAAGATAAGAGTTCTTATTTTTGTTGTTATAGGTACTAAAGTTAGCTCTATTGCTGATGTGAAAATCTAAACCTAAAAACTTTTGGCGATAATCTTCCATGTCATGTGTAAGATTATTTCATCATAATCCTGGCTAGCTATGGCCAGGATAATGGTGATTTGGCAAGGAAAACATACTTAATCATTATTTATTATACAATGCACTACACTATAAGCCTTTCCATCTCATTCTTTGACTTAGTTTCTCTAGGGTCATGTGTTCATAATTTGTGAATGTGGGGAATGCCAGGTCTTCACCGTGGTCCGGATTCCACGTTAAACTGTAGGTCCTCCATTTCATTTCACAATCACCCTACCGTTACACATTAGCATAAGTGCATATAACCTGAACGGGTAGTAAGGCGCAGTGCTAATAATAATAATAATCATCTAGGGTCATGTGGGGTAATTGTAAAACCAAAATTAAACTTAGTTAATTTAAGGTCTTAATTCTCATGAAAAAATTAATGTAATTACTTAATATACCATGTATGTAATTTAGTGAATAGAATTCATTTTAATAACAAAAAAAAATATCTTAATTCAAAACTTTAATTAAATTCTTTATACATTAAAAAATCATGTGTCCCTCATTTACCTTGTGGATTAGGATAGTAGTGGGATAGGACTGGGGTAATAGAGGGACACTGTGATAACTCAATAAACAACTGAGTTAGTAGAAGGCTGAGGCAATAGTGGGACAACTTGTAAAAGTCAATTTTTTACAGGTTTTTAATATGACTATGGTTTGCAATCTCTTACATTAAAAAAGTAACTTCTTGAATAATAAAAAAACCCACCATATTTGGTGATAAACAATTTTTTTTATCTATTAGGGGATTTTTTTTATAATAAAACAAATTATATAATATGTAGACACACTATAATATATGACAAATATTTAATTACAGAAAGAAAAAATCCTTTTATCTGAATAATAATAGCACTATAAAAATGTTCTCTCAGGTTATCTTGTTATTAATGTTTGGCAAAATTATCTAGCTAAAGAAAGTTCTTAAGTCGAACAAAATTGCCTATTTCTTTTCTATAACATCAATTGCAGATTCGATCCCCAACATAGATGCATTTGGGTTGAGGTAATTTTTTATAATATCCTTATGATTAATCATTGATACATCATCCTCATTTGCTTGGAATGTCATCTTTGTAGAATCAACATATTTTAAACACATTAGGTATTTCACAACCTCATCCAAGATATTCTGTACCACATAAACATATCTGTATTCTGTTAATATATCTGTATTCTGTTAATTTTTGTTTTTGTATAACCTCGAATTTAGCTAAAACAAAATTTGATTGATGCAAGCTTGAGATATCAATGCCTTGTATGTCTTCTTTAGAAATTACTGGTGTGTCTTCGTCATAATCAAAACTGCCTTCAGATTCAGAGGTGGTAATAGGTGGTAATAAGTGGTAATAAGTCATCTGCATCTGAACAACACACCAATACAGTTGTGTTGTTCTTACCAGTACCAGTACGCAATATTGTTCAATGAACTTTTTGTCCTTTCATTGTAATTTCTTTAAGACTTCTTGGGCCGCTAGAAAATCCACACTCATCTAAATTCCAGATATGTTTAGTGTTAACAAAAACGGTCAATTTACCATATCTGAAGTGTAGACATAAAGATAATTATTGAATGTTAAGGTATATGTTATTGTTTATGTGTGGTAACACTGTTTTTCTTTTTAAAATATAATAATCACCATATTGTTTTTTCTCTTGTTCCTTTTTGTACTGATGGAATTAATGTACTGTGAAATTATATCATTTCAATCTACACCTTGTTATTTAATTTACTACTGTCCCTTTATATTAATCATGCCAAATAACATTTATGTTTAACTGCAAGATCTATTTCAATTATGGTTTGCTCTGCTAGGTCATAAAACCCATACACCAAGAAAGGATCTGAAATATTTTGACTTCTGGATGTTTCTAACTTCCAGTTTTCTTAAACACAATTTATTTCTTTTACAAAAATTTTGAAACCAATCATCCCTAGGTTTATTATTTTTAAATGGGGTAGCCAAATAATGTTGTTCCACATACTCTTGCACTACACTTTTTACATCTTCTTTTGAAAGTAGAAATCCCCACTTTTAAAGAACAGTAAGATGTTTTGATAATTCTTTTTCATGTCCTGGTGAAAGTAAAGATTTCCTTCCTCTGAGCTTTGAATATGAATCCAATATTTTTTCTAACTAAAAATGATTTAAAAATGCTATAGTTTTTATCAACACTTCACAATGATTTATCTTGTGTAACTTCACAAATTGCTTTAGCCAATGTCCCTGTAGAATAAAGTTCACCTTTCTTTTTGTAGTTACAAACGATTGTATCACTTTTTGTGAAAATATTTAGACCAATTAGATTTTTCTTTTTTTAAAACACTGCCCACCAACTTAAATATCTAGTAGGCTTACTCAAAAACATAAGATAACAAGAAACCAAAGGAGAAAATGCTATTAGTCCCATTATTGCCTTAAAACTTTGGGTGAGAATATCTTATTTCCTTAATTTTTTACTTAAGTTTCTTAGATGTAGCCTACCTCTTTATTTTAGTAATTTTTTTAAATATGGCTATAACAGGGTGGCTACAAAACATATTTTACAAAATTCCCTGACTTTTCCAGGTTTTCCAGGCAACATTTTTAAATTTTCCCTGACTACGTTTTTCCAGTTTTTATGGTGGATGATGACTTTTTCTTTATTATTGATCACATATTAAAAAAATTGTATATACTAAATATAAATGGTTTTATCAGTTATTTTAAAAATTAATATGTTATTTTATTTAGGTATTAATAACTTTTGTTTCAGTGTTTGGTTGCAAAATTAATTAAATTTTTTAGACATATTTTTAATTCCCTGACTTTTCCTTATTTTTATTTAAATTCCCTGACATTTCCCTGTTTTCCCTGTCATCCAAAAATTCCCTGACTTTTCCAGGTTTTCCCTGTTTTCCTTGTCTGTAGCCACCATGTATAACCACAACTCTTCAAAAATGATAGTTGTCCAATAAAGAAACAACATTTTCAAGTCAAAAGGTTAAGGGTTCTCTTTCATAATTTTTATGTTCACTATAACAGTACCTATAAGGGCCGGTCTTATGACTCCTGGATAAATATTAATTTGGTAGGTAAATATTTCTACCGGGTGGATAAGTTAAAAGTGCATCTTATGACTGACAAATAGCATTTATCTGCCAGATAAAATGTATTTATCAACCACATTTTTATCGGGAGGTTTAAGTACCCGATAACTTTTATTTGGAAGTTAAAATGGCTGTTGCCATAGTGATGCGTTGTTTTTAATGAGGTTTCGTCTATCAGAATCTGTTGTTAGGTTAAAATCTTGGATCACATGTTTAGTAAGCACAGGCCCGGGCTCCAACTATATAAAGTTAGAACATTTAATTCATACTTTTATATAAACTGACAGGCTATTTGTAGAGTTATATTTATATAAGAACCAATTATTTAAATGAGGGTACAATAAATGAAATTTTATTAAAGTTGTACCCAATTATTACCCACATTTTGGCAGACACCGAAATTAGTACTTGCAAGACAACTTAGCTTCTGCGTCCACATGACGGTGACACCATCTGTTTCCTCTCACTCGTTTAGCTGCCATTATTAACAAATGTTGAGCGTTCTCGCCATTCGCTAGGTTGTAACGCTATCAGGAGGGCTTATACACATCCACACACCAGTAAAAACAGTACCAAACTTGTGTGTTCTGAATAAAAATATATTTATCCTACAGAAAGCTATCTAGCTGATAAATTCAGTTCATAAGACGCGTAAAACATTAAAGTGGCTGATAACTTTTATCTGGTAGATAACTTTAACCTCCTAATAGCAATATTTATCCGGTAGTCATAAGACCGGTCCTAAGTCATTTAAGTATTGTATGTGATAGGCATAGTGTAAAACAAGGTCTTAGACTTGAAAGAGACAAAAAAAAGACATATTTAATTAAAACTTATATGAATATTATTATTAGCACAACGTCTTACTACCCGTTCGGGTTATACACATAAAATTTATAAGCCTGTCCCTGTTTTACCCCAAATATTGGCTGTCCCACAATTACCATACATTACCCTATATATAAATGTATTAAGGATTGTTATTACCTACATCAATGTCCTGACAGTATTATTATAGGATTTTTTTTAAACATGTTAGCAAAAAAAAGTGTAGGCCTACTGCTAGTAACTTTTATTCATAGTATACTTTTAGTGTGTATGTAAGTCAAAATAAGGGCCTAAATTTTGAATACTAGAAAATTTTAACATTTAAAGGCCTACTACCAAGATTTTTTAAAGTAAATTTTGCCTGTTACTTAAGAATGACCCCTATATTGTTACTAAAAAACTATGAAAATTAATTAATCAACCATTTTTACACATCATTTGAGTTTAGATGAATTTGAAAAATCACATTTATTCATTCTAAAATTTACATCACAATAGAATTATGACTTTTGACTTAAATGATTACTAGTCTTTTATTACCTTTGTGAGTGGAAAATATAAGATTCAAATACTAGTCTATGTAGATAAATTAATAGTATTGCATTTTAACTTTCTAAATTTCAATGATTTTGAAAATTAATATAATTGCTCTTCATCTCTTGTCCGTGTCACGACCTCTGCCTGTAAGAGTGGAAAGTGTGACTGCCCAGTATCACAATGTTAAGTTAGAGAATTAGTTTTAACAATCCATAATATAGCCCATAATTGGTTGGATGTCTTTATTTCTGGAAAGTTTTAAGAAAGTAGATATTTTCACATCTAGAAAAAGAAATAAAGAGTTTATCGTTACCCAAGTTGTTAGTACCATACTTCATATATGTATATACATTTCGTTTAGCTTTTCAAAACAAAATCTTACTCAGGCAGAGTTACTCCAACACTTTCATCTGTTTCTATGCCAACTTCCTCTAAGAATTCAGTCTTGGTTTTAGGATAATTTTCCAAAATAGCTTCAACCATACTCATACAAATAGCTTTTCTTTTTCGCCATTCCTTGGTATGCTTATTATAGTCTGTTATGATGCGTTCTTTATCTTCGGCTGAAACTTGCAATGGGTTCTCTGATATTTGTGTCCATTTCATATTTAGCACTCCTATGAGAGAATCAATATCACTGATGTTTGTGTATATGAAGGTCTTTTGTTGTAGGTTCAGATAGCAAGTCTTTCAGATTCTTTTGGAAACTAGTAAGTTCTTTTTCACAAACTTGGAGCTCATTAGTAAGTTTGAGATCAACAGCATCTAACTCCCTCAGTTCATTACTAACATCTTGAAAGGACTTACTGCTATCTTGCTTTATTCCATAAATTTTTTGTTTCCCATAGGTTTTCACTATCACTTTGCCTTGGTCTACAAGTTTATCCAGAGACTTTTGTACAACTGTTTTTCCATATTCATTGTGCAGATTAGTTGCAATATCAATTGCATTATAAGGACGATTTTGATCTCCGAGGTACTTAAGAACTGCTTGGAAGGCATCCATTATTTTTATGGTGTAATTTTTGCTTTTTACAGTCTTGTACTTTAGGATAGCGCAAGCACATAAAAAAGTTTTACATTAGATTAACTCCTACATGTTCAAGTTACTTTTAGAGACGTGTCCATGTTAGCCAGACTATAGTACAGGTCAATTTAAAACAGTGAACACAATAATTGCACTTTACTTTTTTATAAACACCTTCTGAATAAATAACAGAGCAATGAGACTCTGTTTACCACTATTTAGAAAATTATTGTTTTCAGAGTTGTTACCAACAAGATTTTAATAAAAGTAATTTCTAACTAGAACAGTTAGTTCTTGCAATAAAAAACAACAACTGTGATGTTACAGCCGTGAAAACAAATAATTGTAGCCGCTCTATTAAATGTTTTTAAGCGCTAGTGTGGTGGTTTAAAACTGAAGAGTGATCATTTGTGAGTGCATTGTTTTATGCTAGTCTAACATTAACATTATATTTAGTGTTCCATAATTAGTGTAAATAAGACATACTAGTTCACGATGATAACATTGCTTTAAATATTAATCTGATCCAATTAGACTAGAAACGCTATATTTATTAAAATTGAAAAAGTTTAAATATTTGCGAGTAGGTACAAACTAAAATAAATAAAATTAGATTATGGAGATTCCCGTCAACACCAAATGAAAGATAAATTAGTTTTATTTGGTTTCAAGCTCCTTAATAATGTGTTTTCAGTGTTAATGCTTTGATGGACTTTTTGCTTCTTGATAGTGCATCAAATATATTTACTTCTCGATAGTGCATCAAAATGGGATATATTTAATATATTAATACATAGCTAACACTACTGCAACTCGTGTGCCTTTAATGACGTCAAATATACGTAAATTCGTCGATTATGCATTATGTGTCTTGGTTTAAATTTTACCATGGTTAAAAGTTATCGTACTATGGTATAGCGTCATTGCCTACATCAAACTTGTTGAGGAGACGTAAAGGTAAATGTTAAACATTAATAATTACAGTTCAGTTATATCAAGCCTCTATTATATTAAAAAAAAAAGCCGTATGTAATATTAATATTATTTGAGTTACAAGGCTATTGTGAACAATATCAGTTTTAGTTCAATTCACTTTGACAAAATATGGTTTAACTAATAAGCGCAGTTGCAGCAATGATCATGCTAATAAAGACGCTGAACAGTAAAAATCTTTATATAAATCCATCCGATGTCTGTATGTCAGGGGTCTTTCCCCCATTTACCGAGGTCTTAAAGAGCTAATACGATATTTGATAAGGATGCTACGGAGCACGTCATCTTTGTGAGAAAAATCTAAGATGGTGAATTGAAGATGTGGCCACAACGTATAAACTGAGTCCTAGAAAGCAGATATTAGGAAAGGACAATACAGAACATGCAATCTTTACGAACAAATTCTGAAACTTGAAAATTCCAAGATAGCGGATGCGATGAACAAATTGAGTCCCAGAGAGCAAAAGTTTGTTAAGGACGTCATGGAGCATGCCATATTTATAAGAAAAATCCAAGAGGTTAAATCCAAGTTGGTAGATGCAAGGCAAAAATTGAGTCTTAAAAAAATGAAATTTGGTAGGATCCTATGAAGCAGAGAAAAATTTAAACTTGAAAAATACAATATGGTCAGCAAGCTGGTTAGTTAACGCATTGGGGCATATATTGCCTTAGTCGTCTCAGCCCCATCATGGAAACCAAAATGTATTAAAGTTGGTTTCAAACAATAATATAATATTTTACTCATAGGATAAGAAAAGCTTACAAAATTGTATTTCTATGACATTAATTAAATCATATATCCATTTGAAAACGGTTTTCATATTATATCATCAGCATCATCATTCGACGTTTCTGCCTCTGCGGGTCGTCTGGAACATCCACTTTCATTCGGGTCGATCTTTCCAAACTTTTCCCTCAACCATGTGTCTCCAGTTTGCTCCGTTAGCTTCCATGTCCCTCTGAACTTGGTACATTCATTTTGTCCGTGGTCTTCCAATAGGTCTTCTATCCTTCTCTTTGTTCTGTAAGGTTTTTTTAGGCATTCTGTTCTCCTACATTCATCTCATATGACCTAACCACAGCAACCTTTTTCTCATCAGTGCATTTTCTAATGATATAACTTTTAAAACCATCCCTAATTATTTCATTCCCTAGCCTGTATTTTCTTATTACATTCTCAATGCCCCTCAGGAACCTAATCTCTGCTGCCTGCAATCTACTTAAATTTCTCTTCATCCATGTACAGGTTTCAGAGCCATATATAAGTATTTGATGATAATATGCCTTATATAACAATGTTTCGGCCTCTTTTCCTGTATTTCATAGCCAGATTATATCCTTAAACACATGGTAGAATTGTCCATTCTTCCATATCTTTTGTCCTATCTCCTCCTGGATCTTACTGTTTGCAGAAATCTTACCTCCTAGGTAGCAGAACTCTTCCATCTTTTTGAATTGCTTTCTATCGATTGTTACTTTCTATACTGGGTTTGTGTTTCTATGTGACCATCATCTTGCTCTTTTCCACGTTCATGTCCAATCCATATCGCCCCATCGCTTCTGGCAATTTAGATAGTTCTATCTCCAAGTCTTCTTCCAACTCCTCCCAGGTCATGACATCGTCCGTGTATGCCATCACCTTCAGTTACCTCGGGTTTCTGTGACCCTGGACCTGAGCTATAATTTCATCCATTACAATATTAAATAGGATTGGTGATAAAATGTTTCCCTGTCTCACTCCCCTTGATGTTTGGAACCAATCAGAGTGTTTTTCTTCTATTCTTACACAATTTTCACACTTATCAAATATGTTTCTTATTTGTTCTACGATCTCTTCACCAACTCCCCCTTTTTTAAAATTCAACCTTAAACCTTATCTTAGTACTTTGTCATAAGCATTTTTTTTATGTCAATAAAAGCTATCATGGTCAGTGGCGTTGCGTCAGGGCAAGCAAGGCAAGCACTGCTTGCCTTTGATTGAAGATATGTAATTATTTAATTTAATGTTAGCAAAAATATTCTTCTGGTAGTCATTTAAATGTAATTCAATCATCAGAGGGTTTGAAAAAAAATTTCAGACATGGCAGTGACCATAAAACATACATGCAAGATGTGCACTGGCCCATCTAATGGTGGTTGAAAGTCGGTATTTGTGACATAATATATTTCGGAGGAAGAAGAAGGGAAAGAGCTGCGGATGTCAGGTAAAATTGCAAGCTGCCAAGCTACGACTTCTCTTGCCCAAAAGGTGATGACTAGAAGCGAAGTCACTACCCCACTGTTCCCCTTTCAAAACATATCGGGATAGTATGGCATGAAAAAAGAAATTAATATTGTAAACACGAAAATTTAGTCTGCTATGATTGTAAGAAAAACAGCTAAATGATTGAAAACAAACAAATAATTATAATTGAAGGAGGTGAAACCCCAAAATTAATATAAAGGTTTTCAACTATTTTAAGAGAATATTAAAAAAATAAACAAAATTAATGTAAAGGTTTTCAACTGTTTTAAAAGAATATTAAAAAATTGAAAAAATAATCTTTTATTTTCATAATATTTAGGAATAATTGAGAAATTATTTACATTAAATAACAATTTTTTCCAAACCATTCAATCATTATTTTTCCATAAAAATTGCAAAAACGCAAATTTTTTTCCCCAAATATATATGCAATCACAAATGCCGTGTGAACAGTCACTGGCTAAAATTTGTATCCACTCCATACGATCAAGGTATTGTACAATTTCTTGCAAAGCCTTTTGTACCTACAAGAAGTTGTGTCGTGTGTACCGGGCTTTAGAGTTCTGTGGAGTTTATTGTAGCAAGAGCTTTTGTTTTGATGTGTGTATCAGTGAAAGCTAACAATTGAAAGTTTATAAGTATATGTCTATAATAAGTAATAGCACAATAATGTAAATGACAGAACAGAAGGACACCCAAAGTCACAACTACCATAAAAAAAAACTCCAAATAGGTTCTTGAAGCATAAAAAATAAAAAATAAAAAAATTCCAGGACCTCCCCTTTTAAACTTGCTTAAGAATTTTGGTCACAAGACACTACTGATAATCGTATCTTTAATATAGTTCCAGCTTTTTTCGATGCTCTGTCTCAGTACAAATATCGAATCAACTGTAGATCTTCTTCGCCGAAATCCGCACTGTTCTTCCTTTACTGTTTCCTTTATTATTCACTTAACTTTTCGTAGTAGTAATTGTTCATATAATTTCAGACAGTAGCACAGCAATATAATCCCCCTGTAATTTTCACATTTTGGCTTGTTCCTCATTTATATATGGGCACAATTTTCTGATATTTTTCTTTCCATACTGCTCACATCACTCGGTATAACCACTATAATCCCAAATCTCCTATTGCTTTTATCATTTCCACCATTAATTCATATTTTCCTGGTGATTTTCCATTAGGTAGCTCTCTCACTGCTCTCACATATGTATAATAAGACAGTGTAGAAACACTGTATAATAATATAAAGTTATTGATAGTGAAGGAAGCCAACCTGAAAGGATAGTTAGGTTAGGCCTAGATAGAAAAACACACTTCTCTCTTAATTTCTTCTCTTCTCAAACTATTGCACTATATTACACTTCACACATTGTTGAATTTTCGGAGATGTTCCTATATCATTAGAAGAGACACATCCTTGGTTGTTTGTGTGTTTTCAATGTGTCTTTCCTAATGATAAAGGAACATCTCCGAAAATTCAACAAGGTGTGAAGTGTAATATAGTGCAATAGTTTGAGAGGAGAATACATTAAGAGAGAAGTGTGTTTTTATATCTAGGCCTAACCTAACTATCCTTTCATATTGGCTTCCTTCATTATCAATTACTTTACATTATAGTACGGTGTTTCTACACTGTCTTACTATATATTTCCAAGCCATTAGGCACTAATTCCTTTTACCAAGTCTCACATATGAAATTCATCTATCGCCTTTTCTGTAATTACTGTTTTTCTCATTTCTCCTCCGCTATTTATTTCTGTTCCCTCCAATAATTTCTTAAAATAAGATTTCCATGTTTTCATTACCTCATCTTCTCTTCACTAGACTTCTCCATCTGTATTGCATATTTGAGTGATTTTTATTTAGCTCTCTATTATAAAACAAACAAACTGTATTGAACTTAAATTATGTAAATAATTGTCCTTAGTTGCCCCAAAAGTAACTTCTATAGTTTCTAGAGGCATTTAATATTAGTAAATTTTCTTCGAATTCAGTGGCCAAGGGGTGCCCCCTGAACCCCCCTCTCCGCCAAATTTCTTTCTAGCTACGGCCTTATTGTGTGCTCCCACCAAAGTTATCTTCTGGGTGCACCACTGAATATGGTGGTGCTACATTATAGTGTTAATATAATGTATATTTCTATCATTGATGCGACAAGAGAAGGCTCTTAGAAGATTACAAGTGTGCCAACTTTGATTATTTACTTTACAAGTATCAGTATAGCAAATGAGAATGGTAATTTCGTCTTATAGTGGCTGCGAGTTTAAACTAAGCGAAATTTTTATATAGGTTTTCTTATTTAGTTTAACTATTATATGAGGCATTTTACTTAAATTTAAAACATTTATTTTATACATACCATTTTTTAAATTAATCTCCCTTGTTTCAATACAATGTCAATTTTTTAACTGTTCCTTGCCTGCTGAAGTAAAGAGGAAGATAAAAACAAAGGGGGAGGTGGAAGATTATTGTAAAACTGGAAATGGTCTAATGCTGGGATCACGATCAACTTAATGATAACGTAAAGTTAACTTATGTAACTTAACTTAAAGGATCTCCTCATGTGTTTAAATGGAAGCGATCACGATGCAGTTAACTTAACGTAAGAGGTGTCCTGGGAGGTCTTTTACCTTAAGTGAACGTTACTTGAAGGGTATCACGTGATCTAGCCAGTAAATCATAATGCGAGTGACGTCAACAGGACAGGGTTATTTAGTAATTCATTTGTTGGTTTTAAGATCAAGGTTTACGCTTTAGCTTTTGTTCTAGTGATCAGACATTGAAACAAATTAATTAAACTAAAATATGAAAATTAAATTTCTCAAAAAAGTTTAGTAAAATATATTTATTATATCGATTGAAAACTGTGAACATTTACAGGTCATCACTTTACAAATAGTACAAATCACATATCATACTCAATAATTCAGACTTTGGCTTGAGTCGTTACGTTAAGTTACGTGAATCGTGATCACACATCTGTTTTATTAAGCTAAATCATCTTTAAGTGAACGTTACGTTAACGTTAAGCTGATCGTGATCCCGGCGTAATTTTTATTGTGTGGGTGATGTCAGCCAATTTTAAGTTCTTTGTAAGGTTATTCTTCAACAAGAAATATGTTTCATCTTCCAACAATAGACCACCAAATTTACAATTTTAAAGTGAAGTGGGTATAATATTTTTTGCTGACCAGAATTTACTCTAGATCTTCAAATGTGTGAGGTTATTACTGTTTCATACTTTCATTTAAAAACTTCCAAGTTTTTTTCACCCCACAATTTTGAAATTATTTTCACACAAAGTCAAAACAGAGCCAGATTGACACTAACAAAACACTGGCTTAGCAAAATAGTAAGGAGCAATACATTTATTTAGATTTTATTGTATCTCAAATCAAACATAAGATCAAATATAATATTTTTAAATTGATGAAATAATATTATGAAGTTTTGTTCTTTTTCTTTCATTATAGTTGATAGTGTTTAAAGTTTTAGCTTCTATATATCTCACACTTCTCTAGGTAGGGAAAAACAACATAATATAATACATATATGTATAATTATAATATAATGTAAGTCACAAAGTTGTTTGTTTTTCTTCTTCTTCTTCTTCTTATTATTATAATTATTATTTACAAAGTAGGGTACATTGTAAAAACATTGTTCCGTGTAATCTTGTTCTGTAACCACCTTGTTTCTTCCCGGAATAAAAGTCAGGTAGTTAATAGAGAGTAACAAAATTTTGTATTGGATATAAGAGATATATTAAAAAAAACAATAACAAAATATAAACATGGAAACGTTGATTAAAGCGTGTAAAACCGAAGGTTTAAAAGTTAAACATTATGTATCATTACACTCAAAAATTGACAAAATTGTCAAAAGCCGGAAAACACGATACCTCGTGAATATGAAGGTAGACTAGATTGCTCAAAGTCGGTGACCTTAAAATTAACATAGCTCTACAAGAACAGCAAAATAGACTAGAAGGTTCGAAGTCAGAGACTTTAATATAAATATAATATTTCATGAATAACCAAAAGGAATAGAACGCTCAAAGCCAGAGAATTTAATATTTTTACAATGTTTCATGAGTAACCAAAATAGGCTATGCCATACATGTATGAAGCTTACAAGGTAACCCCAAGCCAAGCGAATGGGTATCGAACAAGGACATTACATTAATAAATATATTTAGATATAGATTTAACCGCCCTATGATATATACATTCATATCAAGTAGGCCCACTTATAATGGCTCTAATTTTCGGGGCGCAGTAATTAGAAAGGTTCTCATGATCACACAGCAAAATTATGATACAGCCAGCCCAACTGTCGAGCTAATACCCCGTTCTCAGACATAATAGGGAGACGTGGTATAAAGTACAATACCAAGAGAATATCTTGCAATGAAAACAAAGTTGGCGTTGTAATGTATTGATTTGGACTAATCTAAATTATGTAAAAAGTCATGGATGAAGGTAATTTTTCTTTAAAGTAATATAGGTAGA
>CABFVX010002739.1:58747-105279 GCA_902151425.1 Timema shepardi | reverse complement strand
TCAGATGAGGGAGTATTCAACTTTGAAATATGTGCCAAGGCCCCCTTTAGTTTTGGGCTGTAAAACCCCTCCCACATAAAACAATTTTTAATTGCCAAGCTAATTTATCCTCTTGGGCAAATATGGTTTTGCTGCTGCTGGTTTTGGTCGAGTAAAACAATGAAAGGGGGTCCTGCGCTTGTCCTCTGATACTGGGCTTGGTCCGAGCATTTGGGGAGTAGGGATGAGGAAGGTAGAAATTTAGAAGAAATTTGGTGGAAGAAGAGTAAAAAACCATCTTAAGTACACCCAGGTAGGATTTAACTTCAATCTCCCTGTCAATAGAAAACCAAACAAGATGAGCTTAATGTCTTATTTTATGTGCCCATCAATATAGGTTACATATATTATTTTAATTTACATCCATTACTGTTTCCAGCCTGTAGCCTGGGTCAGTTTTTTATTCAAGCCATATATTTTCCACTAGCGGCTGACTAGGCCTGTCATAGCTTGCCTTACAATATATTTTAAGACTAGGACAGGCACAACATCCAATACCTGGCTGTTAATTCATTACTGAAAAAGGGTAAACCCACATTTGACCAATCATAAATTTTCTGTCCACGTCGGGAACCGAACCCCGAGACCCTTATCTCAGTAGACAGACATGCTACCTACTAAACTAAGGTGTCGGGTCATATATATATTATTTATCATACCTCATTTTCCTCCAGACTGTTGGTGCAAGAAGCAGAATCCCTCCCGTTTAACATGTTGGAAAAACCATGACACTCAGAATATTGCGTTGAACCTGAGTCAATTTCAGGAAGAGGGTAATGAGCTTTACCAGCCTATAGGAAACATTTAAATGAAAATAGATCACCAACAAATTACAAATATTGAATATGGGTTAAAGTTAGGAGATAGTCACAATACACAAAAACATCCTTAAAAATGTGTTTGTGTATTTTTTAGAATTTCAGGAAAAGGGTAATGAGCTTTACCAGCCTATAGGAAACATTTAAATGAAAATAGATCACCAACAAATTACAAATATGGAATATGGGTTAAAGTTAGGAGATAGTCACAATACACAAAAACATCCTTAAAAATGTGTTTGTGTATTTTTTAGAATTTCATTTGAACAATTTCTAGTCCAGTAACACTTAGGTATGTGAGCTAGCTATAGCTTCTAATTTTAACCATGATTTACATAGTGCTCTACTCCAAATAACCTTGACAAATATTAAATATCATAATATATCATACAATTTTTACAAGTGTTTAACAAAGAATGGATTATTAGAGACAGAGATCCCACATTATTACAACTATAAATCACTTTCACTTTTAACACCCCTTTAATACTTTGTCACAGTTGTTATTTAAATCGATCTCTTATAAAAGGTTGGCCAAATCCTGAAAAACAATGTATTAGTCTACTAACATAATCAATTATTACAATGAAGTTGAAATTAGGGTTATACAAAGTAAACTTATTTTAATTGATGTGAAGCAGATTCAAATAGCTTATAGAACAGCAGAGATATGTGAGAGCACGATTTTTCAGCCAGAGACAAGAATTGGGCTTGCTAGATGTATATGTATGGGTTAAAACATTTCAGGCTTGTTGTATATGGCTATATCTTTGCTGTATTGTGTCTCTGGTGATGTATAACTCACCTGGGACATGCATATATATAGGGAGAGATATACACATATGAAGTAGGTAGTTATTTAATTTTTCAACTCATATCCTTTTAATCGTAAACATATTAGTGCTATTGACCAAGGTTTCTTTATAATTTGAATAGGTAGTTAAGTTTTATTATTTTATATTTATTGATCTCATATTTGATTTACCCTGATACTTGCGAGCTTTCTAAGAAACTCACTAAAGTTCAACTGGAAATAAATAAATTTTTAGTTCGTGGACCCTATAAAACCAAACATTGATATTTTGTCTTTCATTATTTTGTTATTGGATTGAAGTCAAACTTATCAAATATCCAAAGCAAGGTCAAAAGTTTTCAAAGCTTCACAAATCCTCCAAGAGATTGGGCATTTTTAGGTATGAAGGGTAAATCATGTACTTAAGTCAAATTTAAGATATGAAAGAATAGAGGTGTATTAAGGTTTTATTCAAAATAAAACAATAAAATAACTAGATAATATCATGATTAAAAAAGTAGCTATATCCCACCTTGTTTCCTTCATCAGGATATCCAGCAGTTTCCACGACAGATTGCACTTTGGGAGCTAATGTGGAAACATTCTACAACAAATTCAATAAAATGTTCTATTATTACAATAATTTACCAATCATGTAACACGTCTCATTAGAACAAACATGGAAGAAATTACAGGGTGGTGATTAAGTTTCTCATGAGAGGCAACCATTATCACTCTGTCAAGTAGAGCAGTTTAAAGTGTGAGCTGTGTTCCTTCTTTACATTGAGAAAGCCATTCTTTGTTTGAACTTTACATTGTTAGTAGACATCTGTATTATGCCTTTTTTCACAAATAAAAATATACATCAAAAGTGAAAAAAGGTTTTCTTTAAAATGTTATGTTGATTAACAATTAAAAACTATATAAAATAAAAAACTGTACTTGGATGTCTTTAAGTTCAATAAAGTGAAACCCACTTCAGTGGCCGCATGGTCTAAGGCACTACTCTCACAGTGGACTATACTGCCGATTATGGGGTAATTGAGGTTTGAATATCGGTCGGGTGTATTGAGGATGGTTTTTCCAAAAGGATTTTTGACTATCCCTCCACACAAATGCAAGTACACTTCCTATAAATATAAAAGGCACTAAAAAATACAAAATAAATAAAGTATTATATTTGGAAGAAGGTATAGGAAAGGTGGATAGAAACATATAAAAGGGGGACAAACACAATATGGCCTATACAATGAAAAGAAGAACACAGTTCACACTTTACATTGCTGCCAATGGACAAAGAGGTAATGGTTGCCCCTTAAAGAAAATTGATCGTCACCGCCCAATCCCCCGACCTAGGTTTCATTCTATCGGAACTCATCAGGGAGGAGTGTGAAACGCGCAACGCAACTTCCTAAAAGAGATACCAAAAAAATAAAAGAGGAGAAAAACGGAAAATGGTAAAGAATGATAGAACACATAGATAGGAACATGTAAAAGGTATAACATAAATGACAAACACAGGAAAACCAATATATAATGATATAACTCTATAAGGAAAACCTCTTTGCGCTTTATGAGGTAATTGTATTATATATGGAAGGTGTAGGAAAGGCGGATAGAAATAAATAAAGTGAGATTATACTCTAACATAGTACAAGTAAAGTCATACGGTTTCTAACAATTACTTTACATCCATTACTGTTTCGAGCTTGTGGCCTGGGTCAATGTTTTATTCAAGACATATATTTCCTGCTATGACTTGCTGGAACTGTCATAGTTTTTCATATACCCTATAATCTAATTTAAGACTAGGACCGGCAATTTCCAGCCATTAATTTATCACTATGAAAGGGTAAACACATATTTTCATCAATGATAAATCTTTGGCCATACCGAAAATTGAACCTGGGAATCTTAGCTCAGTAGAAAGACATGCTATCAAATGAGCTAAGGTTTCGGATTTCTAATAATTACTTATAATAATAATATATGGAATAAGGTACACTAGATTTGGATAGAAACATATAAAAGGAACAAACACAAAATAGCTTTTAGAATCAAAAGAAGAACACAGCAGTTCACATTTTACAATGCTGCCTCTGGACAAAGGGTTAATGGTTGAACCTTGATTAAAATGTATTGTCACCACCCAATCCCATGTTCTATTCTAAAACATTTCACACTCTACCCTAGTTAAATCCGGTAGAATAAAACCTAGAATTAGGGAGTGAACAATTTTCTTCCAGCAGCAGTAATATAAAGTGTGAATTGTTCTTATGATTGTAAAAGACATAGTGTGTCTGTTTCCTTTTATTTGTTTCTATCCTTCTTTCCTCTCCCTTCTTCCTTATATAACAATTGCTCTTTAATAGTGATGGGTTGAATCCACTAATTTACAAATCTAAACCTTAAATCTGAATCTTGGAAAAAAAATTATGAATATAAATGGAAATAGGAATATAACAAAATAACAGAAAATAAGAAAAGTAAGTGTATGTGTGTGTGTGTGTGTGTATATATATATATACACACACTTATGTATAAAAATTATAATGAATGCATTCTTGCAAATAAATGAATATATATATATATATATATATATTCATTTATAATGAATGCATTCTTTCAAATAAATGAATATATATATATATATTTATTTANATATATATATATATATATATATATATATATATATATATATAAATTTATTTGCAAGAATACATTCATTATAATTATATATATATATATATTTATTTATTTGATAGAATGCATTCATTATAACTCATACATTCATTTGAGTGTTGAATCACCGATACACAGTATATATATCCAAGACAAAATTTTGTAAACAAAATAAAATATTTAAATCTCAAATCCAATACAATCCCAAATCCTTGACTCTAAAATATCCTTCAATATTCAAAGGATTCGAGGAATCCATCCTACTTTTAAATTTTATATATGCATGTTTGTTAAACTTTTTAATTTGTCTTAGAATGTTTTCATAGACGTAAAGGAAATTTGTTGATGTCAAGTGAAGTTTTGACTTTTCGATCATTCAGCAGCCCCTATTTTTTTTATAGGGGCTCCTTTTATTGATACAAAGTAAATATATATATATGTACATACACACCTGCAAATACAGACTAATAATTAATTATACACCATGCTATATCAATTAGATTTACCACAGTATTTAAACCTTTCTAAAAATCTCTGGATACATCAATGAAGATTGAAGAAAGAAATGCTGATGAAAAGAGTAGTGGTAGTAAAAAAAAGAGCATTTTTCAGTATAGGGTTTCTAGTTTTGAAACTTATGAGTAGCAAGTCGCTAGCAGATTACTCAATACTTACTTTTAATCTCGCAAAGAGCTAATTTTTAAATGTCTGAGCTGCGAAACCTAATGTTACACTAGTGAAATGCAAGAGGATTCAACTTGTCAAAAGACATTGTAAAAGACAGCACTTGTCTATCAAATAGAGTAACACAAAAAAAGATGGAAAGATGGATGCGCTTTTCCCTCTTCAGGTGTAGCGTACCGAGAAAGATTTTGTTGGAATAAAAGTGCCATTGTACAAAATATATAAAACAAAAGAAAAATATATTGTTGATTTAGATATGCGAAGCAATTCTTCAGTGAAACCAATCTGAGTAAACTGTTTGTTTACTTGAAAGTAAAATACACTGACTTGATTTCAACATAAAATTACTAGCTTAGCTCAATAAGTAGCCAAAATTTCTACTAGTCTAGATGTCATGGGCTCAATTTTCATTGCATTCAATTTCTTTTTCAATTTGATCTTATTGAAAAAAATTTACTTTTCGACACAAAAATTGCAAACCAATTTAAGATTTAAATCTAATCAAAATGAAGACGTAGCAGTTAGCCTAAAGTCATTTGGCCTACAACTTAGGCCAAAGGATAGGTACTCATCAAAATAACCAGATCGTTTTGAAAGGTGCACTCAATAGACTAAATGGATTTCCTTTTGTTTACATATTTTCTACAATGAAATGTTTAGATCCAAGTAGTTCAAATCAATGAAACATTGTTTTTCCAGTGTTGCTAAATTTAAAACTGAGTCGCTAGCAAGTAAATGGCATTTCAGAGCATACCAACATGCAGTACAATTGAAATATTTCAAAAATAGCTCTTTGCTGTAGCTGACTTTGGGCTGAGGCTAGGATTTTTTCCCCTCTCAAATTGTTACCCACATTGGAGGGCATGTGAATCCCAGACTCATCTAGTCTGGTTGGCCAATGACAGAGGTTGGAGTTAGAATCATGGCAAGGTGTACTTGATGTGGTGTTTTTCAAGTTGTTTCCCAATCTTTCTTCTCATTAATGTGGGTAAATTTTCTATAAATTGGGAATGCCAGGCCTCCACCGTGGTTCGGATTCCACGTTAAACTGTAGGTCCTCCATTTAATTTCACAATCACCCTACCATTACACATTAGCGTAAGTGCGTATAACCCGAACGGGTAGTAAGACGCGATGATAATAATAATAATTTCTATAAATTCTACATTACTTATCCCTTTACCATTAATGTAATGTAATGGACAGATAGAACGATTCAGTTAAAAATTATTTTTGAAAAGAGTTGAAGTTACTGAAAAAAAAAATATTTACCTATTGATATAAAGGCCAAACGTCAGGTTTTTGAATTAGGAAAAAATCTGCAGAAATCTGCAAATGATCTCATTTGCCTTATTAAAGGTCTCTCAATAACATACCAAGTTTCACCTTCCTATGAGTTCTGCGTTCGGCGTCATCTTCACTCAATTGCACACAATAAAGGGGTTCCCAGCCTACAGTATTTTTTAATTTTCATGTTAAATGTTTCGTTATTTTAGCCACTAAAATCTGACCAGTGAATTTGTTACAAAAGATTTATGTTTTATAACTCTAAAGAAATAATATTTATTACAAAACTTTTTTAATATTATTATTTATTTTTATAGTGTAAGTTAAAGTATTTACAATCATAGGGTTATTTTATTGTTTCCTTTATTCTGCTCATAGCTCACTATTAGGAATAGAAGGGAAATAATCAGTGAACACGTTAAAAAATATTCATGTTTTTATACTCGCCAGACAAATATTTGACATATTCATGTATTCATACTCGTTTCCACAACACTATGCAGTATAGTAAACTTTTATGGTGCGCTTTTTTTCATGTAGTTTTCCCTGTAGACCTAATCCACTACAATGCTTTTAATTCAATTTTATTCTCTTGGATGTTGAGGGATGATGAATGTCTTCATTATCCATCTCCCCAGTTTCATTATTTTCTTCAAAAATCAAGTGATCTAATTGTACATTAATTTCTTCATCGTGATTTACCATGTCCTCTTCATGTGCAATATTTGTGCATGACTGTCCCAGGCAATGAGAATAAATAATGGAACATTGGAGATCAACTTTATGACAACTGCAAGCTGCTCTGCCTTCTTTTAATATATTTACAAGATATGGTTTTAAGGAGTGTGTGTGGAGCTGGATCAATGGTTGTGGTTACAGAAAGTAAGCCATAATTTGAGTTTTTTCAACCTCATTATTGTTGTTCCCATACTATTTTTGAATTTGTTGGTATGTTCTTAAGAAATGCTAGCGTGAAGTTGCCTGAGTGGGAGTTAAAGATGCGATTTTCAAACTGTTATTCAACAACGATTTCGCAAACAATTTAAACCTTAATTTGTCCAAGGTATCTCCTTTATTCTTGGCTCCATAAAGGGTTACAATGAATTGTTGTCCTGCCACATCTACATCACCTGGATGAGCGTCCTGATCTTTGAAAATGTGCACAATTTCCTGCAATTTCTCGTTCTTGTTTAAAAGTTTGACAAAATTTATTTTGCCCTATCTGAAAAACGAAGAAGTTGTGTCATAGCCACTAAATATGTATAAGAACAAAATGTTGTCCTTTACTTCTTTAGTATATCTGAAGCTGCTAGAACATTCAGGTTGTGACACAGACTAACAATATTCCGCACAATTTTTTCCTCTCCCTCTGAGTTGGCGAGAAGATAAAAATAGCTTGTAACAAAAACAAACGGGTCATTCATGGACAGCTGCATTAAAGGTCAACAACTAAGTCACAGTGTATGTTGATCTAATGTAAATTTTCATTTAATTTTACTTACAGACAAATGAAACATAAATTTAAGGATTTTTCAAGGACTTTTTAAGGACTAAGGGTGGTATGCTAGAATGTATAGTGAATGTATAGTGGACCTATAGTGTGGTACTGAGCACACTATCGCTCCATCTTTTAACTATGATGATGCAAGAAAACCTAGACTAGTGTCTACAAAGCATTCACCTAGTCAAATTCTTGCATACAGCCCTAAAACTGCTAGTATTGTACTGCCAAAAGCTAAACACATCAATAAAAAAAACTATAAACTATACCAAATTTTAAATAGATAGAAAGTAACAATTTTTCACTTAATATAATGAACATATAGAACTGTAAAAATAGTAATCTAACTTCGATGTCACTTAATTCACTCTGCTTGGATTGCTTAGTGCAGTCATTATAGATTCAATGTGTATTGTAGTATGGCTAGTACAGGAATTTAAGCGCTAAGGTGGATGAGAGATGAACTAATAGCTATTGGAAGGCATTTTAGTTTAAAACTCAAATTATAAGTACTTAAAGTGTTAATAGGCAGTCAAACATCTTTAAAGAATTATTACAAATGACGGTTTTAAAGCACTTATAAAAAAATTGTGAATGCACATGAATTGATATTTTTAAATATAGGAAATTAAAGAAATAAAAATTGTATTTCATCAACAGTAGCGCTAATACATTTGTCAGAAAAGTTAACACTGTTTCCCCTCGCCCCAATAAGATCCCATCCTAACTATCTCTGAAATGATGATGCGATAAATAAAACAAAAGCAGCTGGAAGAGCAGCTGATAGTAAAGAAAGCAGCAGACAACAGCTAACGCTTGATCAAAGAGGATGCGCTAGATAGTTCACACCCCAGTGCATCTTAAATTATGGTCTTTACAGCCATTCTTCACAACCATTTCAAAAATAGATATTGAAACCTGGAAGTTCCAGGACTTTTTAAGGCCCATAGCAATTTAAGGACTTTTCCAGGCCTTGAACACACACATATTAAATTCCAGGTCTTTCAAGGACCGTATGAACCCTTCTTGTAACTAACACGTGTAGCGTCAACTGAAGCCTAGCATAAGAGATACGAAAGTGATTAACTCACTATAGTTACTGTAAAGGTTTTAACTTAAATACATAAATATATTATAAAAATATTGTTAAATTTATGGATTATTTAACGTTAAAATTGAAAGATAGATTGGGAACCCCTTTAGTGCATGCAGTTGTGTGAAAATCGTAGGCTTCTTGCGGCTATAACTAGAAAATACTTAAACTAAGAAAAATGTGTACAAGACCTTTTTTTATTATGAATTTTATCCTGAATAATATGTATTGTAACTATTTTTACATGTTTACATTGATATTTATCAACAAATGCAATGTTAGCCACTTTGGTTCTTAAAATTACTGAGTATTTGACATGAAAATTGAAATATAAGATGGGAACCCCTTTATTGCATGCAGTTGTGTGAAAAGTTTAAGCTTTTCGTAGCTATAACTTGAAAATACTTCATTTTACGAAAAATGTGTGAAGACCTTTTTTATAGAGAATTTTATTCTGAATAATATATATAATAACTATTTTTATGGTAAAATTAATGTTTAACGAGATAATCGTGAAAGCCTTCATTTCAACGCCAAGATGGCCTCGAACACTGAACTCGTAGGAGGGGGAAAACTTAGTATGTTCATTACAGATCTAATATAAAGCGATTAAATTACTTTGCAGATTTCCAAGAATTATTTCCAAATTGGGGCTTATTTTACTCCGTGACACTTGGCCTAGTAGTAGTTAGTAAAACAATATAATGGAGAAAGCTGCTACCTCCAAAAGTAAAATAAAACCAATTAAAAATATATAATCATGAGGTAGTGGGGTAATTTAAAGTAAACCTTCACACTAGCAACTTAATTACCACTTTTAACCACTTTGAGGTATAAATTAAATTACAAAGTGAATTTACAAACATGCTCCAAATATGTTAAGTGAAAGTTCATTATACTCACTTCCTGTGACAACTGGTTCTCAGCGTCTGACACTCGGTGTTGGTTCACCATCTCATGAATAGACTGCAGGGTGTTGTGACGGAGCGCATCCGAACTCACCATCTGCAAATCTCGGAACAGCTGGAGGAGAAATTGTGGGTGACTCTCATTGATGGAGATAAGGGCTGCCACCTCTTGGTAAACAGGTTGATGAAGTACCTCAAACAAAGTGTTGCCAGTCCTGCATACACAATATGAGGTACAAGTTAGTACAGTCATGCCCTCAGTAGCTTGAAATAGGGATGGAGAGGATTCAGGAATTCCCAACTTCCCAATTGATCTGCTTTTTACAGAAAATATACTAAGCATAAAAGGTTAACTTTCCTACAGGAGTATGATAGCTCCTCTCTTTAACTCTGATTATGTTTATAGTCATTTTTAGTGACTCCAGAAATAAAAATCATATCTTTAGTAGGATTTTGGCAGGAAGGAAATTTAGAAAACAAAACTTTTTTTGTGGTGACCATTAATAATTCAACTCCTCCTTAAATCCATTTCCAATAATCTATCTATTCTTGATTTCACAGATCATACAGTACACAACCGGTTTAATATTATTTACACAACCTAATATTTTTACACCTTGCTTTTTAAAATGATCCCATCTAATATTTTGCTAGTCACATGTACTTTGTTTTTTCACCATCACATTTTATCTAACAAAGCCAAACCTTATTCAGTTAATATCTAACTGTCATAAAAACACCTTGTGTTTTTCACAATGACCAAGTAAGTTTGTTTGTCTTAATATTTCTTCTTTATTATTTTTTTTATAACGTAATAATTATATTTAATCGTGCCTTTTTATATTAACTTTAATTATACTTTCATGCCTTCTTTAATTTCATTTTCAGTATCCATGAATATAGTACCAATGTACCGAAACACGTCGGATTGAAGTAGTCCAGACACTTTTTCCGGTGCTGGATCTTAAAGGAGTAACGAGACATCAATATGGATGAAACTTAAACCAACATAACCACACCTTTTCAATTCTATATTATATCACACTCCAACATTATCTAAATCAACTTTGTTGATGTTAACCTAAATTTATTCTGAATGATTTCCAAATTAAGTTTTGACTTTAATGTGTATGTTCATATCATGTAATATTGTATGTTATATTTGTGTATTAATATTTTAATGTGTTAACCTATGTTTTAGACTATTCATCAACTCGTTTGACCAATGTATAAATTGATGAAGTATTTTAATTTTCCCTAAATGTTCATACTCATACACAATGTTTCTCTAAAAACTCTCAGATTTTTAATTTTTGTTTATGGTTTTCAACATCCCATCATTTAGTATCCACTTCAATAAAAACTTAACTTTTGAATGTAAAGATGTTATTTTCTAGATCAATATATCTAGGTCTTAACTCTCAATTTAACTACTTCTTTCTTAAAACTTGATCATTTAGAATGTTTTCTAAAATGTTAATAATATTTCATTCAATCATCAGTAATATTTAATGACAATTGACATTCATAAGGAATTTTAAGAATAGGAATGAGGAAACACAGGAAGAGTATAGGGGGAAGAAGACAAGAGAAAAGAGATTAGTACAGAAAGCCTTGGATACAAAGAATGGAGAGAGATGCTGGAAAGGGATATGGAAGGAAATAAAAAGTGTTATATAACCAGATATGAAACAAGAAAAAGAAATGGAAGAGATATTTTGAGATGTTCAAACCCAAAGAAATGGGAAGTAGTGGAACATGGTGCATTAAAGAAGATGAAACCGGAAAATTAACCATATGTGGACAAACTAACTGTGTAAATGAAGAGAGCTGCACTATAAGTGTGATGAGAGTAATATGCAAGGAGAACAGGGTACTGTAAGATGGGAATTATAGGGGAATAATGATGATTTTCCACCGTGCAAAAATATATGAGAAGATATTGGAAGAGAAAGTAAGAAAGAAAATGGAAGGTAGGTGGAGAGAAGAATATCATGGAGAAAGGGAACAAAGGTCTAACTAAACTTGATTTTCACCATACGAAAGCTGATGGAAAGAAGGTATGAATTTGGCAAGCACCTGGTAATGGTATTTATACCCCTTTTTCCTTCCATCTACCATCTATAGTAGAAGTCACAACCACAATGAAACACTAAGTTATATTTCGTCATTTTTGCCATTATCAATCAAAAACAGAAGATAATCATTTTTCACAAACAATAAATTTTGAAATCAAATTTTAAAATGAAGTAGGGCTAAGTGAGTGTTAGTTCAAAATGTTTTTCTTCTCCTTTGTTTGATAAAAGCAACAATAAAACTTTGTGTTGCAATGTGTGACTTCTTCCACTATTAAAGATCTAGGAAAAGGAGGTGTTATTTTTGTGCAATGGATTGTGCCCACACTATTTTACTCTTTTTCTAGATGGTAAATATTAATTCAATTTTCACTTCTTAGTTTGTTTTTTATTTATGTTTTAAATTTCATTATTAGATTAAGCCACTGAGCCTCCTTATTGTTAAACATATTCCATGTATAGTATAAATTTTCATGCATACCAGTCAAGTTGGCATCACTGAAGACAACATCCTGTTCAGTCTACTACTACTACTACTCCCTGAGGAAGATGCTATAATAGCATCAAAATATTGATGTGCGTGTAAATGTGTTAGTATTTTTACTTTTATTTGTGCTCTACCATTTTCCTAATAGTCTATCATTTTATTTATTACCAATTGTATTATTTAAAAATCAGTGAAATTGAGACCAGTTAAGCCATTCTATATTTGGTTAAATACAACAAAATCAAAAAGAATGATTTAAAAATGTAAAGCTAGAAAACTGATCTCAATTTTCCAAACTTTGATATGTTTTTGGTTTTAGCATAATCCTGTATCCAATTTCCTGGTTATTCGGCTGTGAGATTGACTATTAATCACCACAAGACGGCGTGTCTAACCTTAGGCTATTGCTAATGTTTTCAAGTCCTATTGAATCAAAAGTATTTAAAATGTGCGCATTAAATGCCAATTTCTGATTTTATGTCTTGATTCTTGTTCAGTTTCTATTTGGGATAAATTGTCTTTCTTGTACATCCCTACCTTGAAAAGCAGGTTGTCTCCTTTTATTTCTTATAATACTAACGAAATATCAAGTGTGAAGCAAAATAGCCACTTACTTTTGTCTGTTTAGCTCTGGAAGACTCTCTACTTGGTTGAGTGCTGAGTGCGGCTGGTGCTGGATATGCTCAGAAACAACCGGAGTTTTCGAGTTTCTCTTTTTCTTGACCACATCTATTGGTTTGATATTGTGGTCATGGTAGCTCATCAAGTTTCCTCCTGCAGAAGGGTGTTGGGGCCCTGGAGGGAGTACGCAGTTATTGTTGAGAAATGGGCGCAAGTTGTCAGAGGGGCCCTCTGTCATGGATAGCTGGTACTGAATACTGGATGCCTCAGAGGGCTGTGCGGAGCCTTGGGACGGGACGTGAAGCAAGTAGCCCTCTCCCTGGTATTGTTCTGTGTTGAGCTTCTCTTTACGAGCACTAAAATAAAATATGCAATACATTTAGCTGAAATATTGAAAAATAACAACTTTGAATTGCATAAATTGGACGTGATTGGGAATCTGAAGGATAAATATAATCGATGACTGTCATTTGAGATTGTGTATTATCACACTTAAAAAACATAAAACTTAACCAACACTCTACCAAAGAACAAAATTTTAGTAACAATGAATGATATGGGTAAAACCAAGTGGAGTAATATAGGTTGTAGGTGTGCAACAAGAGGTCAATGGACTGAATTACAACAGACATGGCAGAGGAGAGGGGATGTGAGTGGAGTTAGGGAATTGTAATGTTTCTGGGAATGGCAGAGCCTTCTGATATAATTAAAATTATGACCCACTTTACAGGTTACTTCAGCATTTAATTTCTTCATCTGTCTGAACATAATGTTTTGCTGGTAATCATTAACACAACTCAACACAACTTTTGACAATCCGTGTGTTTGCATGTGTTGCAATAGCCCTGCTGTTCAGATATAAATATTTCTAACAATAATATGGGGTAGACACTGTTCTATCATTTATGTGGGTGTACCAAAGACAGGTCTTATGAGTACTGGATAAATATTGCTATCAGGAGGTTAAAGTTAACAACCAAATAAAGGTTCTCTGCCACTTTAATGTTTTATGCATATAATGAACTGAATTTATCTGCCGGAGAGCTATCTGTAGGATAATTATATTTTCATGCAGAAAACGCAAGGTTGGTACTTTTTTACTCGTGCGCGCATGCGTATAAGCCCTGCTGATAGTGCTACAACCTAGCAAGTGGTGAAAATGCTTAACATTTGTTAATTAATGGCGGCTAAACGAGTGTGAGGAAACAGATGGTGTCATGTTAGTGCAGATGCAGAAGCTAAGTTGTCTTGCAAGTACTAATTTCGGTGTCTGATAAATGTGGGCAATAGTTGGGTACAACATTGATAATATTGCATTTATTTTACTCACATTTAAATAATTTTTTCTTATATAGCTATAACTCTACAAGTAGGTTGTAAGTTTGTGTAAAAGTGTGAATTTAATGTTCTAGCTTTATACGTAGTTAGAACCTGGACCTGTGCTTAGTAAACACGCAAACCAAGATTTTAACCTAAAAACAGATTTTGATAGGTGAAATCGCATGAAAAACAATGCATCATTATGGCAACGCCAATTTTAACTTTCAGATAAAAGTTATCAGGTACTTAAGCCTACTGATAAAAATGTGATGGATAAATATATTTTATCTGGCAGATAAATGCTATTTGGCGATCATAAGACGCACTTTTAACTTATCGACCAGATACATTTTTATCCAGGTGTCATAAGACCAGCCCTGAAAGTGTCAAGGTTGTATCTCTTTAAATGACATTTTAGTGAGGAAGTCCAAGAACTTCGTAGCCCAATAATCACCTGTTGTGTAAAGTGCCAGGCCACCCCTGGTCAGGCTGCACATACATGGGTCCTGGGCCTGAGGCCAGCACTGAGGAAGGGGCTCCATGAGATGCGGAGGAGGTTCCAGGCCCCCTCAAAGAGTTGTGAGATCTGTCTACCAGAGGGCTAGGACTGTGGGACATGCCCCCCTCATTGCTCTTTGTGCTTGTAGAGAGGAGGTTCTGTCTAGAGTAGCTGCACACAAAGAACACAATATTTAATGGTATGTATCAGCAGATGAGCTTAATTTCCACATTTAATTTGAAACTTATTTTAAAAACTGAAAAAACATATCAGTACATTTTTATGCTGTTTATGTTAAAATATATCATCAAAGACTTTGAATTTATAAAAATATTAGTGAGAATAAATATGTTCGCATGAAACACAATCCTTGGTATTTTATTTAATTTTATTTAAATTTAATAGTTTTGTTAATTTTTTTATAAACTTATATTCATAAGTGATACTTTTCCATACAAATATGTTCGGTAATGTCCCCCCCTCCATTTTTAAAATCATAAATAGTATACTATGTCAAAACATTTTTAAACTAGTACATACAATGTTGTCAAAAAAGTCGATTAAATTATTATACATTGAACCAGAGATAATGAGAGAAGTATGGGTTATGACCAAGAAATTATAGGTAGGTATAGTCAGTTTTCAGACAGCTAATAATCTACTAAAAGCAGTTGTGCACTCATCTGTCTAGTGCACATATTTTGTTCCTTTGACAAATTATGCCAATTTGTATCACTTGTCGTCAATGAGAATACATATTTGTGAAAGTGAATGAATATGGGACTGTTATTAGACACTTTTAAAATGTGATAAAAGACTAAAGTGAATGGACTAAATATGTCATGGCCATTGGATTCCATGGCTAAAACTCTGTAGGGAATTAATGCTTAAATTCCTGTTGAGAGTGTGAAGTGACATATTATGAGTGGTTTTTATGATAAAAATTTCTTAGTCATAGTGTATGCCTTGGGGAGAAAGAATTAAATCTAGGCCAGTTTTGATCTTCAGTATAACACACCTTGCATGTAGATGGATATACCCTTTATATCATTACAATTTTGAGCCTCTATGTCACTTTTATTAATGCACTTTTATTTAAACTTTAAAGTGATGTTAAGCATTCCATAAAACATAAACATTCTGAAAACAACTTAACTTGCCCCTGCAGCTACTATTAATGTTAATCATTCCATACATCATGAAAGCTTTACAAGACAACTTAACCTACTGAAGTCACTCAATACCATGCTCTGCTACACAAAATAATCCATTCCTGCAATCATGGCCATATTCTGAAACATTTTTCAAAGGGTGGGAGGAGTCAAGACTAAAACTGATTCCTTTTTGGTGCACCACATCTCATTACCATTGTGGGTAGACACATATTTAATTATTTAACAAAATGAAGGTGTTAAATTGAGAGGAAATTTATGATTTTGATAGTGAAAAAACATGTAGTAAGAAATGTCCTCAGCACAACTGAACAGGATTCAAACTCCAATCTCCCTGTTACCAGCAATCTATCCTATTATATCACGTAATCACTGATGCGGATTAAAAAAATATCATGGTGGTTGCGCGTGGGAGTGTAATCAACTGCAATAAAATTATTTCCAAAATTTGTAGATATTAATAAAAAATAAAAATAAAATAAAAGCAAAAATAAATTTAGAACATTTTTAATTTCCTTCGAGTATTTGATTCAAACGACTGTCTCTGTGGTCTAGTGGTCAGAGTTCCTGACTATATACTCCATTCACGGTAGGAATTACTCTCTGAAAGGTCTTTTTTCCTACCAATATCCTACTGTATAGTAGATTTCTGGTAGGGAAATAGGCCTTTCAGAAGTCAATTCCTACGGTGAATGGAATATAGATCCAGAGGTTCTGGGTTCAATCCCCTGTGTTTCCAAAATGTATCTGCTAAGCAGTGGATCCAAAACGAGGTCAAACTCAGCCTTGTGAGAAACAATGAGAAGCTATTTGAATAAAGAAGTCGCAGATTCTGTTTAGAAAACTGAAATTAACCACTTGAGAGTGCGTTATGTTGACCACATGACACCCTATCTGCACATAATCACCATGAATTATTTTATTATTATTTAAACACCATCAAAGCTTGTTTTAAAGTACAAATAAATGACAGACCTTATAAAATCATTATTATCAGATTTCCTTCATTAACAATACTCATATCAGTAATGAATAGATATTAATTTAATTTTAACTCTACACATTATAAACTATTATTGATATGTTATTATACTTCTAGAACATTGTATTTCATTTAAAATAAATAGACAATAAGCGTACTAATAGCCCCACTCGTAGAAAATTAACTGGGAAATTAGATAAAATATTATAGTTGAATCAGAAATCACAGTGAAGTGTGTTTTTTTTATATATTCTTCATTGGACAGCCGTGAGAACAAACACAATAAAATATAGTTTTAATTTAAAAATATTTATTTTGCTTCCCAGGCCTTAGTTTCACTTTTTTATAATGAAGACTATAGAAAATCACACAACAATATGATGCTTGGTTTGACCTGGAACAACTACCTAAAATACCTAATATACTAGAGATTTTGAAACACCCTTACCTTAAAATGAGAGTTTTCAATGAAGAGCCATACCTTATTTTCCCTCGTAGTTATTTTTTAAGCATTCTTATTCACTTAAGTTTCTCATACCTTTGCCCTTCCCACATACGGTTTGACGAGCCTGGGATAAATTATGTAAAAAGAATGCAATGAGGCCAAGAAAGAGAGAGATCACGTGCAAATGGTAAAAGAAGAATTAAATAAATCAAAAGAGGAAGATGATGGAATGATAGAGGAAGTTGGAGGCATTTTACTAAACTGACCGTGAACAGGCTGGAAAGAGTCGATGATGATGATGATGATGATATTATTATTATTATAAAAATAATGTGATACAATTTTATTCTTGGTGGGAATGAATCATGTGATTATGAAGACAGTCTTTAGCATAAGATAAGAAAATGGGTAAGGCAGACAAATGTGTCAGTAAAGGAATAAAGAAATGATTCAAAAACATTCTACATTGGGTCTGATATGATATAAAGTTTTTCATTCATAAACATGCTTATTCTCTAAAATATGTTGATTTGGCAGTTTAGAAACATAGTTTATAATTTGGTCACCAAAGAAATGTTATTTAATCATATTTATAGGATATATGCCGAATTTGATTAATTGATGGATTTTGTAACTACATTTATTACTGTGAGTACTATCCTTACCCCAATGCCTAGTTTTCAAACCCCTTAGTGACACTATTGTTTAAATGTTGCTGATTAAGTGTGGTAATGTGTTAATAACAATCAGTCAGTCAAATTTGGCATATGTCCTTCACTTATGCTCAAATAAAATTTCTCAACTAGCAACTTAACAAACCGCCTTGTTAGTTTCACTTTATAAACAACATATTCATGGTATGATATTTGGAAGAAGGTAAAGGAAAGGTGGATAGAAACATATAAAAGGGATGAACCCACTATGGCTTTTACACTGAAACAGTTCACACTTTACATTGCTGCCAATGGACAAAGAGGTAATGGTTGCCTCTTAAAGAAAACCAATTGTCACCGCCAAATCCTCTGACCTAGGTTTCATTCTATTGGAACTCATAAGGGCGAAGTGTTAAATGTGCAATGCATCTTCCTAAAAAAACACACACACACACACACAAAAGGGAGAAAATGGAAAATTGTAAAGAAAGATAGGACACACAGGAACATGTACATACATGTACATGTAGGCAACCATAACCTCTTTGTCTAATGGCAGCAATGTAAAGTGTGAACTGTGTTCTTCTTTCTATTGTAAAAGCCATATTGTGTTCGTCCCTTTTATATGTTTCTATCCACTTTTCCTGTACCTTCTTCCAAATATGATACATTTACCTTTAAGCGAAAAGAGGTTTTCCTTATAGAGATATATTATATATTCATGGCATAAGTAGACAATATAACCCTATTTTTAAAGCCTCTCAGCTCTATCAAGACTGAAATTTACTTCATACCAATATAAGGATCAGGTGTACAGTAATTCCTTGATGTAGACATCAGGCACTTTTAAAGCCACACAAATATTCAATATTTGGTTAGGTGTATTGAGGGTTATTTGCCCTAAATGATTTTACAATCTCCTTCTATGCAAATGTTGGTTCACTTTATATAAATTCAACCTTCTTCATTCATATACTCATCCTCATTCATCACATTAGCGTCACTAGTATTTATGCCTATAACCTGGAAGCGTGAAACGCAATGACCAAAAACCGAAAAAAAAACCCAACAGTTTTAACACATGCTTCCATTCAAGAAACTCAACTCTGAAAGTGCTTCAGAGTCAAAGTGTTATAATCCTTAAAAAGAACTCCATGCAATGTGTTCCGAGTTAGTAAGGTGAGAACCGGTACATGAATGGTCACAAAGTCTAGAAAACCACCAAACATAATACTTTGTTAACTAGTCCATATTTAATGTAACACTACACCACAGAGACCAACAAAAGAACCTCAAGGAAATTATTGCTCCACCAGAAAGGTTTTCATCCTTCAACAACTAAGTTGGTATCATTGAAGCCAACTTCCTAAGGAAGATGCCATGTGGCATACACATATTCATGTGTTTGTAGGTGTATTTTAGTGTTTTTAGTTATATTTGTGTTTTATTTTCAACAATTCTATCATATTTAATTTATGACATATTTCATTTAACAACAAAAAAAAATTATCCGACTTTATAGTTTAGCAAAAAACTATATTATTTTTATTAGCTTCAGAAACATAATTCATATTTAAATATAGCCTTATTCCCAAACTCCCAGACAGGTTTTAATAAAAATTCATCTTCTAAATGTGGACATGATAAGTTAATAAATATGATGTTTTAGTTAGGAAAGAATTTCAGGAAATTAAGTTATTAGAGGAAAAAAGACAACAAAAAACCTCCTCTGCTATTGCAATTAAGTTAGTTTGTTATAATGTTTTAGAACGCATAAAAAAAAGGTTAAGAAATTATGATAAAGATGCAGAAATCAAGAAAATAAGAAAGGAAACTTACCATTCATAGAAAGGAGTGCTGAAGAATTGGTGTTTACAAAATTGGCTATTTGTGCAGCTTGTAATTAGAGCAATTTACTTTGTGCTTGAACGGTAATGGTTCATTAGATAGTTGTGATATTATGGAGACAGTGTCCAGTATGGCAAAGATTAATTTAGATAATTTAGTAGTTTAATATATTCAAGAATAGTGGATAGCTTATAGGTATATAAGAGGTTTGATTAACATAAGTATGTTACAATAAAAGTGTTAGAAGTGGGAGAATGTATTAAGCCAAAGTTATATGAGAACATTAGTAGACATATGAAAGAACATGAAAACAGAAGAAACTCTTCATTTCTGAATGAGGAAGCTCCCATCTGTGAATGTGACATCAAGAGACAATCAAAAGCCGTCGACACCCAAAGTTAACCAGACAAAGACCAACAAGTGCCATTGCCCTCAACAAAAAAGTCAATCTCCCACCAGAGTCTTTGCAAAACACACTAACACCCATTGTGTCACAAAGCAAGATGACCCCATACTGATAGTTTCAACCAGGAAGTCTAAGTAACAAGATGGCAACTAAATCCACCCAATTGTAATGAGATCAAGACAACAAATGGAACTACCAAAAAGATTGATTGATGAATGAAGTATTGAATTATTAACCATTGTAATTTCGTCGTTATTATAAAGCTTATGGGGGAGGTGTTGAAGAGTGTAAGTGCACACTGGACAGCACTCTTTATAACTATAACCATTGTGGCTAAATGGTAGTTGGCTTTTCTCATTAATACAACTTTGACCAGGTCAGTTGGCTACTTGCTTTGTATCTGGTTGGTCCGTAATGATTGTCAAAAATAATAAAATAATAAGTGTGTTACACTTATAACATAAACCATTGTTTGTGTAATACTTTAATAATATTACAATACCAACAAAAGCAAGACATGAATATTAGTAGACAAATGAAAGGACATGAAAATATTCTTATGCATAGGATATAAAAATGTAAGAAATGAAATTTTAGCATAACTGATAATTTAAATATATTATTTAAGTAATAACCCGCTTTGTGGCCATCACATCTTTGATAGCTCATGTTAAGATTGAAAATTTGTGAGATTATTTATGAAATCACAAGAATGACCAAAATAAATAAATCACTAAACTATATTCCTTAACAAAATTTACCGACCTTTTTATCATTTACTTATGACTCTACAAATATCAAATCAAAATTAGTTATTTATTGGTATAACTTAACAGGGTTGTCAAATAAATCTCTAGATTAGTTAAGTAAACAAATTAGGGACATGTAAGCACAAGATTTTATTCATTTGAGTCGAGCTCAAGTGAACAGCTTAGAAAACTCCCAATTATCGAGTCAAGTAGAGTATGAGTTAAATAATTTTAACAATGATTCAAAACTAATTTTGTCTATCAAAATAAATTATTGAAATGGTAATAACATTAATGTTTTTACAATGAAAATACTAAGTTTGAAAAATAATTATAAAAAATAAAGCTATGATAAAAAATTGGATTCATCATTAAATAAACTTTTGATAATTATTAGATAAAAACTTAATTTTAGTTCAATTTGATGCTAAGTACAACCCTTCAATTCTCTTGACAGCTTTAATGCAACTTTTTACACAGTGCTGATTAGTAGGTACATTTCGGCAGGCATTTTCGTTTCAAATTGTATCATTGGTCATTAGGTTTGGGTCAAATCTTATATTTCTCAAAACTGATCTTAAAATTTCTTTCGAATCTTGAATACAGATTAAAACCCTCAAATATTTAAAAATGTATAGTGACTTTAGCAAAAAAGAGAACATAAATTAATTACAGTAATACAATTTTGTCCATTTTTGTGATTTTATTATTTTCTAAACTACACAATCTATGTAATATAGTATATCTCTAGAAGGAAAATTTATTTTTGCTATATGAGGTAATTGTTAGCATCCCTATCTTATGGTAAATAGATATTTGAATATGCATCATAGAAAATGTTAAAAATTCTCAAATAAAAAAATAATTTGTCCGACAAATGGGTTACAGCACTTCGAAAAATCGTAACTTTTTTTTGGTAAAATGTTTAAAATAAAATTTCATTGAAAATAGTTTTAAGGCTGGCAAACCCTTGAAAAGTAGGATATATTTTATAAGCCTACAAATAAGGCATGGCCTAGGACATTTTCATAGGATATTTTAGTGAAAATATTTATTTAATCATATTTTAAAGTGAAGTATTATGATAAAATATCTATAATACTCCAAAGTTAGTAACACAATACTAAATTCAAGTCACAATAAAATAGCCGTAGCCAACATAAAGAAACCTAAAGTCTTTAAAAACATGTATCAAAAATAGTAGTAGCAGCTATTGGTTTGACTATTTTATTTCTTCAGCCATTATGGCTTGAAGATAAAGTTTCATTATTAGAGCCACAGTACATCTATTTCTTGGTAATGTTTTTGAAGCCAAGCACCATCTGCTGCAGCGATTATAAACTATTTAGATATATATCAATATAGCTACATACAGTTCAGTCCTAAACGGTAAACAATTGTTAAATATTATATAAGGGTACGTTATAGGCCACACCAAGGTTTTATAAAAGTAATTTTGCTTAGAAAATCTCGAATATTATTTTAAAATACGAGTGTTATTAAGAATCTGTGAGAAAACTTTAAATTTGCATGTATATACCTTTATAGTTTTATTTCATGAACCCGAAATACATAAAAATGATTTATTTGAACCTGAAACAACTTTTAGTTCTTATGAAATGTATTTTTCAAAGGTTTTGTGGAAACACTGTTTGTGAAAAGTTGGTATACCTAGTGATAGTATTATGTTTGGAAGAAGGTACAGGGAAGGTGAATAGAAACATATAAAAGGAATTAACACAATATGGCCTTTACAACGTAAAGAAGAACACAGTTCACATTTTACATAACTGTCATTGGACAAGAGGTAATTGCTGCCTGTTGAAGAAAATCTATAGTTACTGTCCAATCCCCCGACCCTGACCTAGGTAACAATAGATTTTCCTCAAGAGGCAGCCATTATCACTTTGTCTAATGGCAGTTATGTTAAGTGGGAAGTGTGTTCTTCTTTTAATTGTAAAAGCCATATTGTGTTAGTAATTTTATGTTTATATTTATCTTCCCTATACCTTCTTCCAAATATAATAAAAATCTATTTAGTAAATGTTACCAATTGCTTAAAATTGTTATATCAAATTAAGGCATTCCAATTGCATTCAGGATACTATTTTGAGAATTGTACAAAACTTGATTATCTCAAATATCATTGGATTCAAGAGATTCATGGATTCTAGTGTCCCATCTTTATTAGTAATACAAGTGGCATTAAAGTGTCAGGGTTAATTTATTTATAAATGACCTTGATTATTTATAATGTAAGGAGCACCAATTGTTGTAGTGTTATATATATCGATATAGCATCCATATATAATTCTCAAAGGTACAAAATTGGTTATTCAAGGGTATGATTATATATCACAATGGTTTTTAATGTAAGTTTTTTTTAGTAGAAAATATGGTATATTTTCAGGCAAATACAGTATTAGTACATTTAACCCCATATTTATTAATGTATTAATTTATAAGGGTAAAAAGGATATATTATACAAAGTCCATTCACATTTGTGTGAGATGGGGATGATAAAACTACGTTAATAAATCACATGTGGAAACCCACCCATAGTGCACCTAGCGGAGTGTCAAGGATCCTTGGCACTGTAAAGCCAATACTATTGTGAGCCTGATGGCCAATGATATAGGTAGAAACTTAATATATAGAGAGTAACAAGGTTAAACCTTATAGAAATAAACAAGAATTAGCTTGGAAAGTGAATTTAAATACCATATATGAAAAAAGAATGCTCACCAATGCACTTGTGATGTATCAAAAACCCCAGCCTACTACATAAAATAAAGCATGCTAACAAATATCACCCACTGCCAGTTAAAAACAAAAATTAAATAATTATAATGTAGTTTTAAAAATTTAAACAAATAAAAGGAGGTACTAATATATAAATGAGAAAAAAGTGGGAGTATAGGTTTTACCTTCTGAAATTATCCCAGTAGTTATTGGCCCTGTTTCCCGGGGGGACCTGGTTATTGAGGGCAGTGGGGGCGGCATGAGCTCCGAGTCCTGCACTCTGCTGCAGCCAGGGGGTGGGCTGGATCAAAGAAGAGACAGGCAGTTGGGGACGACTGCTCACATTTAAATTGGCAGGTGGGGGAAAATTGGGCATCATAATTGTAGGGAGACAGTGAAAGTTAGGGTCAAAATTTTGAATAGTGGTTGGTGGAACAAAACTCTGAGGACCGTTATTTGGAACATGCGTGTCAGGAGTTGTAGTGTGGGCCAAGTTAGGAAGAGATTGCGCGCTAGTGACTCCTGCGGCCCCATCTGTCGGCGACATGTAGAGTCCACCGCTATACGACATTTTTAAGTTAGGATGCAAGGCAGGGTTACAGTTAGTTGGGTGGAACTGTTGATGGGTGGATCCAAGGTTTGACTGTGATTGGTGCGGGGATGGATGAGCACTGTTCTCGTTGGACGTGATGATAATGGCCTCTCCTGGGTGGCCAATCCCACCTGGAGTAGGCGGGACCTCTCTACTTCGTACGGCTTTATCTTGAAGCTGTTGGGTTAATATCACAATACATATCATGTAGCTTTTCAATGTTTTAAAAGTGGAGAGAGTTTTATTAAGGTATAATTACAAAAATAATACAATCAATTGTAACCAATAATGGCAATTTTATTTTACGTCACAACCAATTAATTTTTTTACTGTAATCAATTTGCTAGATAAGTGCTTTGAAAAAAAAATGTTTAAATTTTCAATTTATATTAGAGTTTTTATATATGTGAATTTCTCAAAAATTTAAGAAAGGGAATTAATTACATCCATCTCTAGAAGAAGAGTATTTTTAATTTCATCCTAAAAAGAAAAGTATGTATTTTGACCACTTTAGGTAAATTACCATTATGATTTTCATCCATTAAAACAACCTATTAATCTTCACCCTAGAAGAAAATGAATTTTTTTCTATCCCTCAAAGATGAACATAGGGAGAATAAATGACTAACCGCATGTACTGAGGCTCTCAGGGAAGCCAACTCTCTTTGTTGTAACCAGAGCAGGTGGCAGCACTGGTTCAGCGTGGTCATGAGCATGTGCTGTTGTTGCATCTGACTGGTGACGAGCAACTGTTGGTAGTAAATGTCTGGGGTGGCTCCTGGAGGGTACATCAAGGGTGGGCCTCCTCCCCAGTAGGGGGAGAGGAAGTGTTGGTTTTGCTGTTGGTGTTCTGTCAACATGCTCTGACAGAGACTTGTTGTCATCTCAAGTTGCTGTTGAAGCTGCAATCACAGTCATATATTTGAACTTCTTTTTACTGGTACACTTCAGTAGTTATATTTTGTGTTCCGTGTTTGTGGGTTATCTGTATATATACAATAACAGAGTGGAGGCAATGTACCCACAAATACGCAGAGGAAGAGGGTGATAAAATCTAAGGAAAACCAATCTCATAATCCTATGCCTGGTGGGGATTCAAATGAAGAAGTTACCTGTTAGCAGAAATCCAGTCTGATGTGAGTGTGATGGCTTAAACTGTGTAGCCACTTGTGTGGGATACATTTTTGTGTCAGAGTAGTGGTTTGCAACTTAAATCTGGCTAACACACAGAGGACAGGATAAGCAAGGTCAATTTAATTTAAGTAAATGCACCCGCATTTCCTTGATTAGATGATGGAATACTTACCATAATGTAGCAGGTCGAGGTAGAAATGTGACCTCCTAGGTGTGTCAGGTAGCCTATCTGTACAGCTGAATTTAGGGCATATCTGACAAAGTTTAGTACTTGACTGGTGAAGTTAAAAATCTTTTTGAAGACATTTAAGACAGGTCTTATGACTACAGGATAAATATTGCTATTAGGAGTTTAAAGTTAGCAACCAAATAAAGGTTATCAGCCACTTTAATATTTGTATTATGAGCTGAATTTATGTACCGGATAGCTCTCTGTGGGATAAATATATTTTTAGGTAGAAAACGCAAGGTTGGTACGGTTTTTACTGGTGCAGGCATGCGTATAAACCCTGCTGCTACTGCTACAACCTAGCTATTGGCTACAATGCTCAAAATTTGTTAAATAACGGAGGCTAAATGAGTGCAAGTAAACAAATGGCGTCACGTCGGCAGAAGCTCCTATATAACTATAACTCTACAGATAGTTTGTCAGTTTTCATAAAAGTGTGACTTAAACGTTTTAACTTTATATATAGTTGAAGCATGAGTCTGTGCCTAATCAACATGTGAACCAAGATTTTAATCTACAAACATATTCTGATAGGCAAAACCACATGAAAAAAAATAATGCATCACTATGGCAATGCCCATTAAACTTTCAGATAAAAGTTATTAGGTTCTTAAAAGGTTAAAACTTCCGCTAAAAATATGATGGATTAGATATATTGTATCTGGCGGATAAATGCTCTCTGGCAGTCATAAGACACACGTTTACCTTATCAACTAGAAAAAAAATTTATCGGCCAGATTAATATTTACCCAGGAGTCATAAGACCGGCCCTTAGTAAGTTATCTATTTATGTGATATATGGTTTAATTTAAGTAAAAAAAATGGCTTTTACAATGAAAATAAAAATACAGTTCACATTTTCTAAACCTTTTCATGTAATCAAATAAAATGACAGCATATTAGGAAAATGGTAGAGCACAAATAAAAGTAAAAACACTAACACACATTCACACACACTTCGATAATTCAATGCTATTCCAGCATCTTCCTCAGGAAGTAGTAGTAATTAGACCAAACAGGATGTTGTCGTCAGTGATGCCAACTTGATTGGTATAATAGCATCAAAGTATCGAAGTATGTGTAAATATATGTTAGTGTTTTTACTTTTATTTGTACTCTACCATTTTCCTAATATTCTATACTTTTATTTATTACAAAAAGTTTTTGCTCAATGCACTTTTTTCATATATAATATAAACCTCTTTATGGTAGTTTCTTCCATATATAACAAAATTTACCTCAAAAAGTGAAAATAAGTTTTCCTTGAAGAAACTGTTTAATATAAGGAATAGGAGCCAAGTTGTTCCTTTATCCTACTGCATTTTATATAATTTCATTGGATATTTTACACTAGACATGATTTAATTGAATTCCCTACCTATTCCTCATCCAAACTTTTGCATCCTCCATATATGCAATATCTAGTTCATTTGCCGCCGTGTGTCTAGACTTTTATCCACTTTGTGGAAAAAGAACGTTGCCCAGGGTATACTTTGGAGGTTGTATACACGTAATACCCCCAAGGAGGTGATGTGATAATAGTGATTATGAAAGTGTGGAGCTAGTGTACATCTTAATCCTAGCTTAAGCCTAATTTACCAGACTAATGTGACCATAGGAGCAGTTACTCTTACAGGAAAAATACCTATGGTACAGTTGGTATTTGAACCCTGGACCTCTACACCAACAAATTATATGATATGAAACATGTCTGTACCTGAAGAGCTTGTTGTTGCCAGATATTGGATGCAGAGCCAGAGTTGGTTAGCAGAGCATTGTGAATATTTGTGTTGCCATTATTGTTGGTACTATTGCCTGAAGCTCCTAGTTCATCGGTACCTGGGTTCTCCTGGTTCACGTGATTGGATGAGGGAGTCCAAACAGCTCGCGGAGTGAAACCCTCTGAAGGAGAACATGATAATTGGAGATTTGGATTCAAGATTCAGATTTGTAAAAGAGTGGATCCGACCCAAATATAGTCCAAACCAATTAAAGTATTACTCAAAAAGCCATTTTGATTTTTAAATTAATATGTACCCGCCATAATAACTTGGAAAATATTCAAATTTTGAAAAACATTTCATGGTATGGTTTAGCTTCTTATTCAATTTAATCAAATTGCTGAGGGTCAAATAAATGTTATGTTATGTTTTGTTTATTTTACATAAAATTAATAGCTTGGTTTCTCTATAAGACAGCCTATCTGATCACTCAGCCATTTAGAGGGACAGATATGCCATCAAAGAGTTATTGTAGTGCTAAAATGCAATTTCAATAGAAAGGCCTTTATCTGACAGGTATAAAAGTTCCAAGATTTAATTTTAAATATTCATATATCAAGTCATTTGATATGAAGCTTTATTAATTTTGATAGATAGCATCAATATATACATATATAAAATTACATGACATCTAAAAGAACAAGATAATGAAGGTGGCTAGAAACACAAATCCAGCAAAGAAAGTAACAATCAATGGAAAGAAACTAAAAAATGTGGAAGATTTCTGCTATCTAGGAAGTAAGATTACTGCAGACAGTGTGATACAGGAGGAAATAGGACAAAGGATATGAAAGAGTGGGCAGTTCTACCACATAGTTAAGGATATAACCTGGCAATGGAATATAATAAAAGAGGTCAAAACTTTGTTATATAAGGCATATATTAGCATCCAATGTTGACATATGACTCTGAAACCTGAACATGGATGAAGCAAGATTTAAGTAGATTGCAGGCAGCAGAGATGAGAGGCATTGAGAATGTAACAAGAAGAGACGGGATTAGAAATGAAATAATTACAGATGGGTTAAAAGTTATAACATTAGAAGAGACACTGAGGAGTAAAAGGTCACTGTGGTTTGGTCATGTGATGAGACTGCAGGGCAGAATGCTTAAGAAAGCCTTAAAGAGCAAAGAGAAGGGTAGAAGAACTATTGGAAGACCACAGACAAGATGGATGGACCAAGCACAGAAGGACATGGAGGCTAGAGGAGTGGACTGGAGAAAAGTGGCTGAGGGAGAAATTTGGAGAGATCGACAGAAATGGAAAAGGATGTGCCGGACAATCCACACAGGTGGAAACGTCGAATGATGACGATAATGATGAATAATTTTGGCCACAAAAAAGTTTGTATTTTCTAAAAGACCCTTCCTAAAAAATTTGGCCTGTACCTTTCCTGGATATACACATTTAATTACACCAATTATATAAGGATGAGAACAGTAGACTTTAGAGGCAATACTACTCCTGGATTTGTGTGTGTGTGTGTTTGAAAAGGGAGGAGGGGGGTATAGTAGTAAATCTCAGTATAACCAGCCAGGATTCTAGCTCCAGCCTCCCTGTTACTGGCAAACCAGACTATAGGACATCTACGGCAGCAGAGGTGTATATGACAGCTAGTAAAAGTTATCATATCTCCATTCACCAAACCATATGTTGATTTTTTATTACTTTTGGCAGTCAAAACATTCACAAAAACAAATAATTTGTTTTTAATTATTAACCGTTTTTACATTATTGATATATAAAGTTATGAAAATAACCATTTGGATGTTTCATTTTTGTGGAAACAGTGTTTGTGGTTCCCTTAGAAAAATGATTTTCAAACAAGAGCTTTTAAAAATACGGCATGATCTTCTGAAATCAATATAGCAAACCAGCTAGAACAAGGGTAGCTGATGACATCATACAAAATGTCTTGTCACTATGATATTGAGTTGTTTACAAAGTAAAAAGGTTTTTATTTAAAACTAATATTTTGTTTGTCTTGATCTCTGGAGTTTTTCTCTCTCTCACTCTCTGCTATAAATTTTGGTGGGCAGGATATAAGTGTGAATATAATACTTTTTAATTAATTATTAAATTCACAATAATATCTCTTGTTGCCACAACCGCAAAACAAAAACCATAATAGTTTAATTAATATATTTGGTTCTTTCAATAAGTTATGAATTATTATTATTAGCACCGCGTCTTACTACCCATTCAGGTTATACGCACTTACACTAATGTGTAATGGTAGGGTGATTGTGAGATGAAATGGAGGATCTACAGTTTAACGTGGGATCCGAGCCACGTTAGAAGCCTAGCATTCCACACATTCACAAGTTGTGATTAATACACGTCTTTTCAGAGGTGAAGGAAGGGTTTGGCAATCAGATAAATCTGAGCCAGTACTGAGGATTGAACCCCAGACCCCCAGCACAGAAGTTCGACACATTATCCCTAGACCGCCAAGTCACCTGAATAAGTTATGAAAATGCCAACTATACAGTAATCCTTGGTGGAGTATTTTTAGACTCGTTTGATAACACTTTTTATTGATACTTTATTATATTTAGAGGTAGGTAAAGAAAAGGTGTATAAAAACATATAAAAGGAACAAACATGGTATGGATTTTATTATGAAACGAAGAACACATTTCACACCTTACATTTATGCCAATGAAAAGAGAGATAACGGCTGCCTATTAGAAAATCAATGCAATCATTACCGCACAATCCAATGACCTAAGTTTCATTCTATTGGAACTCATCCGGAGGGAGTGTGACACGCACAACACACTTCCTAAAAGAGGAGACCAAAAACACAAAAGGGAGAAAAAGGAAATTTTTAAAGAATGATAGGACACGTAGATAGGAACATGTAAAAGGAATAACATAAATAACAAACATAGTAAATTAATTATTGACAATAGAAAATCAGTAAGTGAATAATAATTATTTCCAAAGAGGTTGACATTAGTCATTTTAAGTCAATGTTTGAAATAAAGAACCAACTGGCAGATACCAACTCTCTTCATGGGGATGCCCTATATTTTAGCTTGACATTTAATCCATGTTCTCACCACTGCAGGTGAACAATTTGATCTCGAGTATATACATACCTGAGGATTCTTTTTGCCACATATTCTGGGGTCCCTGCTTGTTGATACCCCCCACACTAGGAGGAGGGGGCGTGGCATTTATGTGACCTAAGGGGGGTCCTCGTCCTGAGTCCAAGGACATGCTAAGGGCATCCCTGGAATTACATGATATACACAATTAATGAATCACAAATAAGGTTATTTGGAATAGAGCACTAGGCTAAATCATGGTTTAAATTAGGAGGGGTAGCCAGCACATTTATTGGAAATAAATAAGACTGAGTGACCACAAAAGCAATGCTGCAAATTTGTTGGATTTTAATGTGTTGAAAATGAAATACAAATGTTGTAAACTGCATTAAGGTGGAAAATTCTAAAGGTACAGGAAAGGTGGATAGAAACATATAAAAGAAATAAACACAATATGGTTTTTACAATAAAAAGAACACAGTTCACCCTTTAGATTTTCTGTCATTAGACAAGGATACCTAGGTTTCATTCTATCAGAACTCATCAGTTTCAAGAGAATGAAACCTAGGTCTGGGGATTGGGCGGTATTGATTGATTTTCTTCAAGCGGCAGCCATTACCTCTTTGTCCAATGGCAGCAATGTTTATTAAGTGTGAACTGTGTTCTCCTTTTCACTGTTCAAGCCATATTGTGTTCGTTTCTTTTATATGTTTTTATCCACCTTTCCTGTGCCTTCGTCCAAATATGATACAATTATCTCAAAAATAAAAGAGGTTTTCCTTAAAAAATATGTATATTTTATGTACTAATTACACAGATGATTTTAGGGATAGAAATCTTATATTTAGAGGAAGTGTATCTGCACTTGCATGGAAGGAGAGTGGAAAACCATTTAGGGAAAACTACCCTCAGTACACCTGACCGAAGTTTACATTTCAATCTCCTCTTCATAGATAGTCTAATATATTGAGAGAGTAGCGCCTTAAACCATGCTGCCACTGAATCGGGTGTATTTTATATACTGTACCTCAAAAAATACAAATAGCTTTTTCTTAAAAGAGACATATTTATTATAAGACCAGTTAATTTTCTCCAAAAATATTAATAGATATGTTTATATATAATATAGCTCTATAAGGAAAACCTCTTTTCGCTTTATGAGGCAATTGAATTATATTTGTAAGAGGGTATAGGAAAGGTGGATAGAAACATATAAAAGGGACGAACATAATATGGCTGACAAGGAAAATTAGTACATAGTTCACACTTTACATTGCTACCAATGGACAGAGAAAATGGCTGCCTCCTGTGTAAAATATATTATAACTGCTCAATTCCCTGACCTATGTTTCATTCTATGAACAGTAACAATCAATTTTCATCAAGAGACTTCATTGTCAAATGGCAGCAATGCAAAGTGTGAACTGTGTTATTTTTTACATTGTAAAGGCTCTAGTTCATCCTCTTCTCTGTTTTTTTTATTACTCTCTCTCAAGTACTTTTTTCTCTCTCTCTATATATATATTTAATCTACAAATTCTTGTTTCTTAATAGTGAATTTGAGCTATTTTATTTCATAAAATTGCTGTATGAATTATGATAGAAGTTATTTATGCAGCCAGTAGAAATACCTGTTTGTAGTAGTTGAATGTGCCAATGCATCAATGACATTGCTATTTATTGGACAAGACATTCTGAGGAGAGTACTCCAAGGTTTGGCACCATCATGTTCAGGTTCCTCATCATCATCAAATCCCTCCTCACTTAAACACAAACAATACTAAATTGAAACACATACAATATACAGATATTAATGTATACTAGAATTAAGGGATGTGCAAAGCTTCAAAAACATTTATCTTTGATTTGAAACTAAAATTTCCAATTCAAAAATTATGAAGCTTCACTGAAAAATATACAGTAAAACCTTGGATTGCGAGCGTAATTCGTTTCGTAAACGTGCTCGTAATACAAAGCACTCGTATATCAAAGCGAATTTTCCCCATAAGAAATAATGGGAACTCAGATGATTCGTTCCACAACCCAAAAATATATAATCTAAAAATGATTAAAACAAAATACTTTTTTTTACCTTTTTATTTTTGTTATTTAAATGTAACTGGACTGTGTTCAAATTAATTAATTAAATTTAATCGTTGCTGGTGTGAGGTAGAAAAGAGGGAAGGGAGGAGGAGGAGGTGGGTTATTGTTTAGGACGACGTTCACTGTCACTAACGGAATCACTGTTATCCTTTGGCTCACTGGAATCTTTTTCTTTTTGTGCGACTTTAACAAGGAACCTATCCAATGACACTTGCTTTTGCCTCCTTTTAAGGATTTTATGGAAATGTGACATTGCATTGTCGTTAAACAGATTCATCGCTCGCACTGCTACAGCCTTATTCGGGTGGTGATTTTCTACAAAATGTTGCACTGTTTCCCACATTTTACACATCTTCCTAATCTCATTTGAAGTGAGGGATTCCTTTATCTTTTCCTCCTCCTCCTCCTCCTCAGATGAGATCTCCATAACTTCTTGTAGTTGCTCGCGATGCAGATCCATCAGTTCGTCGGTGGTCAGCTCCTGGACATGTTCCTCCACAAGCTCTTTAATGTCGTCCTCATTCACCTCCAGTCCCATGTTCTTCCCCAAGGACACGATTTCATCAACAACTGGTGGCTCCTGTTCATGAGCAAACACCTCGACGCAATCAGACCACAGTTTTCTCCAAGCGGAATTGAGGGTTCTCTTGGTGATCCCATCCCAGGCCTTATCGATGATCTTGAGGCAGTTTACGATGTGAAAATGGTTTTTCCAAAACTCTCGGAGGGTAAGGTTGGTTCCTTCGGTCACCTCGAAGCATCGCTGAAATAGTGCTTTGGTGTAAAGCTTTTTAAAGTTTGAAATGACCTGCTGATCCATGGGCTGGATTAATGGAGTGGTGTTAGGAGGAAGGAACTTGACCTTAATGAATTTTAATTCCTCCAGTAAGTCATCCTCAAGGCCAGGAGGATGAGCAGGTGCATTATCCATAACCAGCAAGACTTTGAGTGGCAAACTCTTTTCTGAAAGGTATTTCTTCACTGCAGGACCGAATACCTCGTTGATCCACTCAACGAACAAGATACGAGTGACCCAAGCCTTTCTGTTGGACCTCCACATAACGTTTAACTGGCTCTTCTGTACCTTGCATTTCTTGAAGGCTCGTGGATTCTCTGAATGATACACGAGAAGGGGCTTGACTTTAAAATCGCCGCTTGCATTAGCACACAACAAGAGGGTGAGACGGTCTTTCATGGGCTTGTGACCGGGCATTGTATTCTCTTCTGCTGTAATGTAGGTCCTCTTTGGCATCTTTTTCCAAAATAGCCCCGTCTCATCGCAGTTAAAAACTTGCTGTGGCAGGTAACACTCGGAAACCATGAGCTTCTGGAACTCGGCAACAAATGCCTCAGCTGCCATAGCGTCCGAACTCGCACCCTCTCCGTGCCTCAAAACACTATGGATACCACTTCTTCTCTTAAAGTTATCAAACCATCCCCTGCTCGCCTTGAAGCCTTCTTCGCTTTCTGTCGACGTACCTGGCAGTTTACTTACGAGGTCGGCATACAAGGTCTTTGCCTTCTCGCAGATAAAGTTCTCGGTCACAGTATCACCTGCTAGTTGCTTCTCGTTTAACCACACGAGAAGCAACTTTTCTACATCTTCGAGAACGCGTGGCCGTTGCTTTGATACTCTCGTGACTCCTTTTGCTGCATATAGCCCCCTTATTTCTTCTTTCTTCTTTAATACTGTGCAAATCGTCGACGTAGACTTGTTATAAAATCTTGCAATGTCAGATACTCGCATACCTCGTTCGTGCTTCTCGATGATTTCCTTCTTAACTTCCACCGTAATCATCTCCTTCTTCTCACGACCTATCTTTTCAACCTTTTTTTTCATGGGGTTCATTGTTGCAGTACAGTTAATAAAGAACAGTCACTACACTTGGACACAAAATAAAAAATGCTTTACTACCCACAAACACGTGGTCACAATACTAAAGTAAACAGTACTGTATACGCTTGCACGGATTTTGACTGTATATCCTACGAGTGAGGCACACTGACTAAGACCAAGAATAGGAGTCGATTACCAACATTCCCGCAGCCAGATAGAGAAGGAGAGAGGTAGAGATAACAGAAACATCTGCTTAGTTGTGATCACGTGACGCTTGGCAGACAAAGCGTAACCATAGTATGTACTACTCGTATTGCAAGACATAGCTCGTTTATCAAGTTAAAATCTATTGAAAATATTTGCTCGTCTTACAAAACACTCGCAGACCAAGTTACTCGCAATCCAAGGTTTTACTGTAATTAAAGTTAAAATACACATTTATATTCAATATTAACTTGTCATTTTGTGCTTCTTTATTTACATCACAAATTGATGTTCATATGACAAAAATCTAAAATAATTAAATTACATGTTGTGATAATAACTTAATTTAGAATTTAAGGATGAAAATGTTAATAATATTTTCAATATAGTGTTTTGAAGAATATATTTAGTGCTTGAAGTTATTAAGTTATTTAATCAAGCCATATATTTTCCACTACCAGGTTGCTAGGCCTGTCATAGCTTCATATGCCTTATAATAAAACTTAAGACTAGGACAGGCACAACATCCAGTCCCCGGCCATTTATTCATCACCATGAAATGGTAAACCCACATTTAATCAATGATACATTTTTTGGTCATGCTGGGAATCAAACCCGGAACCCTTATTTCAGTAGAAGACATGGTACCATCTGAACAAAGATTTCGGATCAAAGTTGTTCACTTATGCAATATTTAAATTTTTTTTCCAACTTTAAACCTTTTTTTAAATAGACCAACTTTGAGTTGCCTTCGTGAATATTTCATATTATTTAATTCAACTTTGCCTTGTATTGAAAAAGTGGACTTCGCATACATCTAATGAAATTACTTTTTGGTTCTCATTTGTAATTTTTAATTCAAGCCACCTATCTTTTTTTAGTATAGTCGAGTTCAAAACAGTAAGAATGGTGAATAAAATTCGTAAACTATAGTTTTGATTTTAAGGGTATGAAAGTACCATAGAGTGTGAGTCGAGTTTTAGTAGATGTTTGAACTATACTTTAAAAAAATTCCAAAACTTGAAAAATATAATTATTAAAAACTTTCAAACTCAGTCAACTTGATTCAATTTTAAGATTTATTTTTTAGGTAATCATATATACATTTTTTTCTGTTTGATTAAAAACAATTATAAATCGTACAGCTATATACAATTTTGTTAGAAAATTGAATTTGTGTGATTATATCTTTTTTTTCACAATCAAATCATTCTTATAAATTAATGTTTATATTTATTGTTTGTGTCCGACACCTTAGCTCAATCGGTAGCATATCCGATTACTGAGCTAAGGGTCCAGGGTTCAATTCCCGGCAAGGCCGAAAACTTATCATTCTTTCAAATTGATAAATTGACGACCGGGGACTGGATGTTGTGCCTGTGGTAGGTCTTAAAGTAGATTATAAGGCATATGGAGCTACAAAAAACCTAACAAGATGATAGTGGAAAATATATGGCTTGAATAAAAAAAATGACCCAAGCCACAGGCTGGAAACGGTAGTGGATGTATTATTATTAGCACCACATCTTACTACCTGTTCAGGTTGTACGCACTTATGCTAATGTATAATGGTAGGGTGATTATGAGATGAAATGGAGGACCTACAGTTTAACGTACCAAGATGGGAGACCTGGCATTCCACACATTCACAAGTTGTGATTAATACACGTCTTATCAGAGGTGAAGGAGGGGTTTGACAATCAGATAAATCTGTGCTGGAACTGAGGATTGAACCTCGGACCGCTGACACAGAGGTCTGACACCTTACCCCTAGATCGCCAGGTCACCAGTAATTGATGTAAATGTATTGTTTGTCTAAGGATCTATTGGAGAAACTTGAAATACTTACGATATAAGTGTTCTGTTTAAAAATGAGGTGGCCCAATGGCTAGATAATTTTATAATAAAGGAAAGTAATAAAACTAAAGAAAAAGGAAAAATAAACTATTAAGAGTAAATTTGATGAAGAAAGCCCACCTAGGGAAAGAGGAAAAATGTGGGAAGAGTCCAATGCACAAAGGTGACATCTTCTTCCTTTCCTTTCTTCTGTCTTCTATAGTAGAAGTAGTCACACACACATTTTAACACAAATATCATAATATTTCGGCATTGTTGCCTTTATCAAACACAAAGAAGAAGAAAGTACATAGTACACAAACAATGGATTACTCCATTTTAAATTTTTGAAAAGAAGTGTTCTGTATTAATGGAGTTAAAAAAAAGCTCAATGTTTTCATTTAAACTTGACTCGGAGGGACAAATGCCTTCTCATAAATCCTAATAAGTTTACAAAGATAATTAAGACAAAGTTTGATACTTACAAACAATGTTCATTTGTTATGCATTGTTATCGATATGTATTGATAATACTATATATCCTAATATTCTTTACTTACAGTTAACTAGAGGTATGCAAAATTCAATTTTTCAATTCAAATAAAATATATGTAATTTTCTCCAAGCTGAATTGAGTTTTGAATATTTTTTGTAAATAGATTTATGCTCAAAATAATCTTAGAATGTGCTTATACACAATTTTTATTGCACAATGGTTTGTAATATTTCATTCTAATCTGAATTTGAGTAATTATCACAACATGCAATTCAATTAATCTGGATTTGTCCATATTGTATTAATTTGTAATGTACATAACAGTTAAGAACAGCACTAAATGAACAAAAATTGAGTGTTTTAGTTGTCAATATTTTTAATGACGAGGCTTCATAATTGTAAAAGCAGGATTTTTTCTAAGGAAGGTAAAAGGTGATATTTGTTCGAGGCCAAGTCAAAATATCAAAGCTTAGCACACCCCTACAGTTAATTATTTGAAACGTTTTGATTCAGTGGCATGGAGTGAGCAGCCTTTATCATAATATTCCCTTTCAAGCCGTTCCTATGCTCCTTGGTCGTGATTTGTATTTGTACATTTAGCACCCCAGGAAAAGGACGGAGAAATTACGATGTTTAGATGACAGCAGTTCTGACCTCGAGTATCCTGCACTCTGCTCCTGGAGGTCATGATCCTGCTCCCCAGCATCATCCATGGTCTCCATGGTGGAGCCCCCCCACGTGCCGTTACAGGTTATCACTGTCCCATCACCTTGGGCACTGTACGCTCCTACAAAGGACAAATCTTATACAACAATCACATTTAAAATCATTGCTAAAAACTAACAGTCTGCGAGTACTAAAATGTTCAGCTTATACCCAAGCCCGAAGTAGATTCTTGGGTTAAAACTTACCACTCACCCATAAAATTTGAGCTTGTTGTAGAAGGTTATTTTTATGCTGTATTGTGTGATTGGTTAAGGATATCTCATTGTTTAATTTTACCTGTATTTGTCTGGATGTTGTCTAAGAAATGTGAATTTGACGTATGTGATTTTCATTGTAAAATGTTAATGTTACTGTATTATTATTATTATTATTAGCACCGCGTCTTACTACCTGTTCGGGTTATACGCACTTACGCTAATGTGTAATGGTAGGGTGATTTATAAATCTTTGCCGGGACCGAGGATTGAACCCCGGCCGCCAGCATAGAAGTCTGACACCTTACCCCTAGACCGCCAGGTCACCAATGTTACTGTAACTTCAAAGATAGTGTTATTGTAATAACCATGCAACATTTTAGTTTAAACAGTTTAGTTTTAAAGTAATATATTTATTTAATTCAAGCTTGGCTCAACTTGACGTACCCGACCTTTGTAAGAAGCTCAACATGATTGGAAAAAAACCTTCAAATTTTCAGACTTCTACCAAAAACATCCAAAGATGCCAGTTCCCAGAGTGAGAGAGAGAAAAAAAACTTCAACTCCAAAACTATTTTAAAGACAAGGTTCCTGAGTTATTAGAAAAACTAGATTAATGAAACTTCCAGTATAGTTTTTTGAAAAAAATTGTTTCTCTTTTAGAGCCTGCTGACTAGTAATAAATGAGATAAATAAAGTGTAAATATAACAAATAACTAGAATTGGAAATCACAAATAAATTAGAGCTTTATGAAGATCAACAGCACCTAGAGAGACTGGGAAAGTAAGGAATTTTTTTTGTAACAGGGGAAAAGTGAAAAATAAGACAAAGAAATCTAAAAATAGTCACTGGAATTTTCAGATATTATTTAATAATTTGTAAAACTTTAAGTAGAAGTACATAGCCCCGTATTAATAATTAATTTTACTGTATCTTCAACAAATATTATTTTGTAAGGACATAATTGTCTTTAATGATTCAAATCCTTCCATCCTAGAGCACAGCCATCTGCCAATATAAAAGATTTTAACACATTGGACAAATTTTTGAAAAACATGGTGAAAGTTGTAATAAGGAAGCAGTTAACCTATGATTATAGAATTCAATATAAAATATTATTTGTAATAAGGATATTAAGAATTTTTTTTTGTGAAGTATAAATATAAATTGGACAAAGCTGTAATGGCTGTTTCTTGAAGTAAATGTATCATTATTGCCCAATCCACTACCTCTTTGTCCAATGACAGTAATGTAAAGACGTGTGAAATGTGTTCTTCTTTTCATTGTAAAAGCCATAATGTGTTAGTTCCCTTTTATATCTTTCTATTCATAAAACCCTCATGAATTGAAGGTGGTTGCTTTATCTGATAGCTTGTGACTAAATTGATCACTTATATGTAGCTAAAAATTTCCAAACATTCATCATAGACTCTGCCGTAAAATATAAGTGAAGAATGACTTTGGGCTCAGGGAAACTTTTGAATAGTTCAATGGTTAGAGCAGCGTTTTTCAACCAGTGTACCATGAGAATTTTTAGGGAAGGTAGGGAAAGGCGGGGGAAAAAAATATTGAAACATAAAATAAAGTTATTGCAGTAAATTTTAGAACTAATGTATAGTTTTCTTAAAAGGCAGGTAAGAAAGAACAAACCCCCCTTCTCTCCCGTCCCCCTAGTTGTAATGGTAAAATTTCAATAACTTTCTTCCCTATTGTTCCCAAAATATCTCTGCAATGTACTTTTACCAACCCACCTTTAATCCTTGTAAAACCAATATTGTCAGTCTTCAGTCAGCTCATGTTCGGATCGCGCTATTCCTTGTGAAATTGTATTAATGTATTTTTGTTTGTTATTTCTATTTTGTTTTAGTTATTTTGATATTTATATTTTTGTTTTATTTTTAGAGCCTATTAGACAAGGACAAATTTCTAATTAAAAAAGTAGGTTAGACGTAGACAATGAGTAAGTGTGGCTGGCACTAGTTATAGTGTTATCACACATACTATTCCAGTTAGTGTTAGTTCTAAAAACGTCGTGCGCCAATTATAATGAAAACTATTTATCCTTAGGATTCATTTCATCTGCAGAAGTGCACCCACATCCTGAATGTGTTCTTTGTGGTGAGAAACTGGCAAACCAAGCCATGGTTCCAAGTAAGCTGAAAAGACACCTTTACAAAAAGCATTTACATTTATGCGAGAAACCAATCAGATATTTTAAAAGGCTTAAAGCTGTAAAATTACACCAGACTGAACAATGGACTAAAATCACCTGTATTTCTGACATAGCTCAAGAAGCAACATATGCCATTGAATAAATTATGGCAAATACTATAAAATCTCATACAATTGCTGAGTCAGTTATTTTACCTGCATGCTATAAAATTGTTAATATTTTACTTGGCGAGGAATACAAAAAAGAAATTTTGAAAATCCCAATGTCAGATAATATTATTAGTCAGTGTATACACTACATGTTTCAAGACATTTGAGTCACAAGTGATATCGACTATGTTTTTTGCCATTCAGTTGGATGAGTCAATTGACATCACTGGAAAAGCTCAATTCCCAGCGTTTAGCAGGATTGTGTGTAATTGAGATATAATTGAACAATTTTTACTTTGCAAACTCCTTCCAGAAACCACAAAAGGCCAAGACATTTTTGATGTTGTCACCAACTATTTTAATTTTCATGATTTGTCATGGAAACCATGCATTTGTATTTGCATGGGCAGTGCTCTCTCTATGTCAGGCTGCCTGAAAGGATTCGTTGCACTGGCCAAGCAAAAGAATCTTGGAATTGTTTTTACACATTGTTTCCTGCATAGAGAGGCCTTAATTTCTAAATCATCAGTACTTGAACTCGAAAAAGTGCTCGATGAGATGATTAAAATGGTGAACTACATCAAGAGTAGGCCATTAAAACCAAGGTTGTATTCGGCACTGTGTTCTGCCATGGAAGCTGCTCACACAAAACTCCTATTGCACATGGAAGCGAGGTGGGTATCTCGAGAGCGGGTGCTTTAAAGGATCTATGAATTGAGGGAAGAGTTTCTAGTTTTTTTCATGTCTTAAGAGTCTGAGATGTCTGACTTGCTTAGTGATGAGACCTGGTGCAATAAAGTTGCTTTCTTTGCTGACATCACCCAAGCTTTAAACGTTCTTAACAAGAGTATGCAAGGAAATAATGAACATTTTCTTACTTGTACAGACAAAATTAGCTCTTTTAAGAAAAAACTAGCAATGTAGGGAGCCAGAGTCAAAAAATAGAACATAAAGTTGAAATATTTGAGCAGACAAAAAGTTGCTAACTGAACAAAAATCTTATTGATTTAATTTTATAAAGTTTGTCACTCCTGGGTAAAAACATTGACAAGTATTTTCTATCAATTGATGTTTATTCCTTGGACTGGGTGAGAGATCCGTTTGTGTTAAGTGCTTTAGAGTCAACAGAATTAACTGTTGCAGAAGAAAACATAAGAAACGACAGACAACTGAAACTTAAGCACTCATTGACAGATTTGGGCTCATTCTGGTATCCCATCGTTACAAAGAAAGCGATTGAAGCACTCCTTCCTTTCTCAACTTTGAATTTGTGTGAAGCTGGTTTTTCTGAAATTAACATAATAAAGAGCATTGAGCAAGAACAAGTCATGACTTAAAACAATGGATGAGGATTTGAGATTATGCTTGTCAACCATCTGACCTCGGACAAGGGATATCATAAAGGAACACCAAGCACAGGTTTTCCCATTGATATTTTGATGTAAGCAAATACTTTTCATCTATACTCATGTTTATATTTCTAAAAAATCTTACCCTCTTTAAACTTATTATAAATAGAAAACATTATTGTTGCAACATGATTTTTACTTATATATCAAACTATTTTAGTTAAAAAAGGATTTTTCATTATTTCATTGTGACCAAATATGATAGAGAGGAAGGGATAATTTTTTGAGGCCAATGAAATACGTCATAGGGTTTATTTTTTATAAATTACATCTTTTCCAGTAATATCTCATTGCAATAATTGGAATGGTGAAAATACTAACATTAATTTCAATAATAATTTTTTTGAAAATCATTACTAACATTAATACTTTTTTTAAATTATAAAACTTTGTTCAAAAAAACTTATGGTCTGCCGTTGCAATATAAATACCTTGTTAAGTGTTCCGTGAGTTGAAAAAAGGTTGAAAATCACTGGGTTAGAGCATTGTCATACTAAGCCAAAGGTCCCTGGTTCGTAATTTTCAAATTTCAGGGATTATGATATTTAGATGCGGCTATAACCATAATTAACTAATAGCTTGGTTATTTAATCCATCATGATATGAGCCTTCATACAATTGTCATTGTACATTTGGCAGCATAAAGCCTTACCAAGTCGAAGGTGGCTGCATTATCTGATAGTTCGTTAAATTAATTGTAGGGGTGGTCGGTCACCCAAAATTATGGCATCTAAAAATCCTGGAATGTCAGGAGGGTATTTTTTATGCCCGTATTTTGATCGGGCATCTCAAGAACTTGGTAAGTATATAATACCATGTTAGCACTAACCTATGATAAAAAAAAAAGACGTATAAATGATATTCATAGTTGAATTATTTCAATTCAACTAATATTAAACAAAGTTAAGTATTAATTTTTATTAATTTGTAAAATATTGTTTGCTTTCAACAAAACTAAGATGATGGTGGTCCATAGAGTGAAAAATAATACGGATGAGCTTGGGCTCGATGGGGAAAATTGATAACTTACCTGAAACAGGGATAGGTCCAGAGAGTTCAGACTTGTCTGCAGACATCAAGCTACAAACATCTTGGTTGACATTGGATGGCTGGCCTTGATCCTTCCTCATCAGCTCCACCAGTTCTCGTCTCTTGGCTTGAAGTTCAGCCTCGCGTGATTGTTGAGCGTCCATCTTGGAAATATAGACAAGTTGATTCAGTAATACATTTACCTTGTGCATTTTATCATTCTTCTTTTAAATTTTTAAGTCAATTAATCACTACCAGTTTGGACTTATAAAGGAATCCAATTATTATCCTAAAGCCCTTTATTAGCCTATTACTCAAGGTGTAATTAACCAAGAAAGGAATTTATGAGAATTATTGTCATTCTAGCATTTAAAAAAGCTGGCCTTTACTTCTTGTAGAGAAAGACAGCTTATATTTAATATCTGCTATGCTCTTGGAGGCAGGATTTGAGCAATCACAAAGTAATATGTTATATCTCCTTAAGAAAAACCTATCTTCATCCTTTGAGGTACATTGTAAAATATATTTGGATGAAGGTACAGGAAAGGTAGATAGAAAAAAGAATGAAACCTAGGTTGGGGAATTGTGTGGTGGCAATAGATTTTCTTTCTTCAAGAGGTTGCCATTAACTCCTTGTTCAGTAGCAGTAATGTAAAGTGTAGCTTTGTTCTTTTCATTGTAAAAACATTTTGTGTTTGTTTCCTTTTATATGTTTTTCATCCGGCATCCACCTTTCCTATACCTTCTTTCAAATATATATCACAAAGTAATACACAGGCTCGGATTGGCCCGCCAACTCATTTACCGGTGCACCCTTGAGTTTCTCAAGTTTGCGCCCTCAGCCCAGAATTTACCTCCCTCTTGGCGATAAAAAATTGCAACGATGAAAATAAGAAATGTAAATTTAAAATAAGATTCGAATAATCAAGACAAGGTGGAACTGCGAAGGTGAAATTAAATTTGAGTGAGTACAGATTTAGGGGGTGGGGGATGTTCAGCAACAAGGGGAGATCAGCATCCAGCGACAAAGAAGGCACCTCTTCAATGGTATGGCTGCTCTTGGAGCATTGTAAATCATCTGTTTAATTGTTTTCGTGCCTTGAATGATATCGTTTGGTGTTCATTTTATAAGTTTGTAATTTTTTGGCTCCTACATAATTTTTCGTTACTGAGATAAGAATTAAGAAAAGTTAAGTTCAGAAAACAATAACTATTCTTTAATTATTAAGTTTTATCAGTAAGGAGAGCCTTTTGTAGGCCTTCAAGTTCGTACCCACATAAACTTATTGAGATCATAACACAATCCCCACCATTGAATAAGTTTTAATTAAAATGTTCTCTCTATCACCCTCTTCCATTTATAGTTATATAATGAACTTAATTTTACTAATAATAACATCAAAAATATTATCATATTTTAAATGGGATTTATAAGAGTGTCCTTACTTTATTATAATTTGGACATGTAAAAGTTAAATCAATTTTAATAATTTCAAAATTTGAATTTTTGGAAACTTGGCGTGAAAATGAAAATATATTTTTAAATGTGAGAGTGTGGTGCTTAGAAGAGATTTGTATTCGGCGCTGATACAAGTCAGGTTTAGTTGAAGTGATTGGGGGTGTGATATCTAACCTTCTTTTCTCAGAGACAAACACAGTTTGCTCAGGACGGATGTTGTTGAGACAGACTGTATCCAAATTATCTGAGGATCCTTGCCACGGATATAGCATAATATCTTTTACACTTTGTTCTTAAATGCTAAATGTTTTGTTAAATAAAATTCACCTATCCCATTAATGTATCTTTATACTAAATTTATTAAAAATAACCTATGCCATTCGGAATATTCAACGATGCCTTGAGCCACATAGGCGGGGAAAAATGTTATTTTGGAAGTCCTTGCAATAACCATTTATATCTATTATTAATCAATATTATTGGGTTCTACGAGCACTTCCATAAAGGGATATGGTATCAAAAGAAAAGTATCAATAACAGTTAAGTATCGTTACCAAAATTTTAATCTGGAAAAATAATTTTTTCTTATCTAGTAATAATATTCCCAACTTTTGCATTATAATTATGTTTTCACCTACAGGTTTTAATTTGTAAATCATTACCAGATATCTTATAATTTTAATGACTTTTTAAAATTTTCCTTTCACAAGAAATTTTCTGACTTATCCAGGTGTAAGGTCAGAAAGTCCAATGTACAATCCTCACTTGTGTATTTGTCTTCTTCTCAAGATAGGGCAGGCCTGCCTGCAAGTTGGACAGTTCAGGCCGCGTGTTGATAAGCCTGTCTCGCTCCTCGTTGATGGTTTGTGTGTGCATCCTCAGTTCGTCTGCCATTGTGTTTATCATATCCACAGTAGAAACTTCCCGTGAGTCGACTGCTTCACTCATGCTACACACACACATAAATAAAGATGTGTGAAAACTTTACATTATCAATGTGAGGCAGAGTTTGTTTTCATTTTTGACTCAACTTGACATCTAAATGAATTATTACTGAGGGTTTTAAAAATAACAGTTTGCAAACCTGAAAGATTAATTTAATAAGCTCAAGGTAATTTCATATAATTTCATCAAGTGGCTGATTAGGTATTTTAAGCTTTGATGAAATGTTGTATGTCAAGAGCCTAAATAAATAATGGAAAATAAACAAATAGTATGGTTTACTTTTTATAAATTTATAAATATGGCTCATTTTAAGAGAAGCTCTATCAAATTCCTAAAAATGGTGACAATATGCAAACATTAATAATTTGGAAGAATTAATTTTTAAGAAAGGCAATTCACATTCAACAATATTTCCAATTTTCATTCAATTGATCGGCAAGTGTGAATAAACAAGTGAACAAAAATGTAAAACCACTTATTTGGTTCCCCAATCCGACATATTAGCTCAGTCGGTAGCGTGTCTGCCTACTGAGAAAAGGGCCTCGTGTTCGATTCCTGGTATGGCTGATAAATTTATCATTGATGAAATATGGGTTTACCCTTTCACATTGATAAATTAATGGCTGGGGAATGAATTTAGTACCTGTCCTAGTCTTAAGTTTAATTATAAGGCACATGAAGCTTTGACAGGCCTAGCAAGCCAGTAGTGGCAAATATATGGTGTGAATAAAAGACTGACCCAGGCCATAGGCTGGAAACGGTAATGGATGTAAAGTTAAAAAATACATATATTGGTTTTCCTCAAAATTATGATTAACTTTGAAAGGGGTGTGTGCATGAGTGAAAATGTATAGATGTATTTTACAAATAAGAAAAAAAAATTCCAAGCCAACACAACTAAAAAGAAGGGGAAACATATACATATGGTTTTTAAACTTTATTTTCTCAGAATGATTTATGAACTATTCAACATAATTTAGGAATATATAGATTTTTGAATTTAAAGGACCCAGACCCAGTATGATCATCTTGCCTTAGAGCTATTTAGAAATAATAACAATAGTTAGGGATGGCCCTCTAATCCTTAAGAATATATGAGAACATTTTGAACCGAAGATTAAAAATAGGGCTGCGCCAAAGTTAGTTCCCAAATCCAGATTGGTTCAATGATTCTTAGAATGGATCCTTTGTTAATGTGCTGCACTGCACACACTTCACATAGCAGGTAATGATGACTAATCAATGTTAAGCTCCTAGCAGAATGTCTTGTTCTTTGTTCTATTGCTAAGAGAGGGGTGGAGAGTGGTCCCAGTGTACTCTAAGCAAATAGTTACTTCTTTCAATAACAATTGGATGGGACTGAGCAGGAATGGGGG
>CABFVX010002739.1:0-58583 GCA_902151425.1 Timema shepardi | reverse complement strand
GGGGGGGGGGGGGGGGGGGTCGGAGTAAAAAATCAACAAGGAGTGTATTGTGCAGCTTGCTATTGAAATGTCAAGGTCAGCAACTAAATAACTTGGTGTTAAATGGAGAAAGTGTTTAAATAAAGGATATTTATAGAAGTAGTAAAGTTTAACACAAATAGCTTAGCACAAAACTGTATCAAGTACATTTTGATGCCAATTTCTATTATACACTTCCTTGAAATCATTTGACTTTGTTATTTTTTATTTATATAATTAAGTTTTAAAATGATAAATATTTTAATTTGTCCAAACTCGACTCGACACTCGGGAGCTTCATGATGAGCTCACTAGAGATTAACTCAAATCTGTTAGGGACTGTGCTCCCTTACCCCCACCTCCAGCCCCACCCCCACCCTGTTGTGCTACTTCTTGAACAGAAATTTCAATGACTATAGCCTTGATTGTATGTCCACCTCAAAGTAAATTTCTGGGTGCACTACTGCTCTTGAAATAGAGTAGACTGCAAATTATAGAAAGGCTGGAGTTTTGAGTCCTGGTTCTGTGTAATGAGGTTATTTTTTCTTAAATAGTTCACCACATTCCCTTTCCTTACTACTAATTAAGCCTTCCTAATTTATAATACATTAGCGTAATTAGTATACATGCATACAACCCGAATCAGTAGTGAGATGCAACGAAAAAATAAGACGACAATACAAATTTCTCTCTTCATTTCTTCACACTCTCTTCACACTTTTAACTTCTTATCACTTTGACAAATTTACTTTTTTGAAAATATTCCATTTTAAAGATAAGAAAGAGATATTAAATTTTCATCCACGAAGTTAAAAATAAATAAATTAATGAATGAATGAATAAAATATGCATTTTTGTCTTATTAGGATAAAAGGAATATTTCTGAAAATTTAAAATGTAAACGTGCTATGCTACGTGTTATGAAAAGAGAAGTTCATAGATTTCTATCAAGGCCTAATATAATCATCGTTTATGAATGGTTTCCTTTCCTATCTCTTAACTTACATTACTGTACTATTTCCACACTATATTGGTCTAGTTCTAAGTCATTAGTTAATTATTCATTTCATAATAAGTACCAATGGTAGCTCAATCCTTTATACCAATATAGTTTTGATTGTTTAATTTGAAGTTCACCTGTGTCGGTCAACACTGCGCCTGTGTGCCCGTGATGGAGCCTCGTGCTGCTCCCGGGCAGTCTCCTGGTTGAGAAGCTCCAGGTACTGTTCAGGGAGTGCCTGTCCTTGACTGTGAGCCTCTGTCACCAGAGACATCAGGTCCTGTAGCTGCTGTAGTCGGGCCTTCGCTTCTTGAAGTTTCCTGCAACCAACATCCCAACTAGATCATAATTAGTTTAATAATGACAAGTGTTGAGTCTTAATTGTAAATATTAGGGATGTAACCTTTGAATTCCTGAGCCTTTGGAATCTTTACAGCTATTTGAAATAAAAATAAAAAATTGTTGTCAATTTTTGATTTGGAATTTGCTTTAAAGCTCTTATTATGCTTAATGATGGTTTAGCCAACATAATCTCACAAACCTGACACCTTGATTCCAGACTTTTAACTCACCAAATAAACTATGAATGATTTATTGCAAATAATCCGACACCTTAGCTTAGTTGGTAGCATGTCTGTTTACTGAGCTCAGTGTTCGATTCCTAGCATGGCTGAAAAATTTATTGTTGGTGAAATGAGGGTTTACCCTTTCACAATGATAACTTAATGGTCGGGGTCAGGATGTTGTGCCTGTATCAGTTTTAAGTTAAATTATAAATATGGATATGCGAAACTTTCACTTGGCTTCAAAACTTTGAAACAAATGTCAGCTTCGACTTAGCTTAGAAAATAGTTCCGGCTTCGAAGCTTCATCAATAAAATATTGATAGCTAAAATACTCGATTAATGGTCAATTATTGCCATTTATATATTAAAATAAAATATTAGTAACAATAAGTACAATAAAACATATTCTAAGTAATTTCAATACCTAATGTTACAGTGTAATATATATTCTATTGTAAAAAATTAAGCAAAAAATATTTACACTTCAACTCGGCTTTGAAAATATTTTATAAATTTGATTCGAGTTAGCTTCAAATTTAAAAACAGTATTTTTCGCACACCCCTAATTAGAAGGCATATGAAGCTACAATAGGCCTAACAAGCTGGTATCGGTAGTGGAAAATGTAGGGCTTGAATAAAAAACCGACCCAGCCCACAGGTCGGAACCAGTAATTAATGTAAATTATAGCAAATAATGTTAGCATTTAGTTAATATATGTAATCTCTATTTATGAAATAAAGTGCATTAAGCAAAATGGGGTTCAGGGATGGTTGTGCAGAACCTGCTTCCTGAGGAAGATGCATTAGGTGAATAGAAATAGTGAAGTGTGTGTAAATATGTGTCTTTTTACTTTTTTTTTTGTGTGTTTTATTTTTTCCAAATTCTTATATTTTATATTATGTATGAAAATAGTGCATTGAGCAAAAACATTTTGTAATAATTAAAATGATAGAATATTAAGAAGAAGGTAGAGCACAAATAAAAATAAAAACACTAACAGACATTTACACACACTTTGATATTTCGATGCTATGATAGCATCTTCCTCAGAAAGTAGTAGTATGCTATAATAGCATCGAAATATCGAAGTGTGCGTAAATATGTGTTAGTGTTTTCACTTTTTTTGGTCTCTACCATTTTCCTAATATTCTATAATTTTATTTATTGCAAAATAATATTTTATATTATAATAGTCTAGTAAAAAAAATTCAATGTTGACTACAAAAAAAAGTTTTATTTTTAAATATAGAAGGGTCTTCTATGTAAAGTGGACTATATATTGTTAGTAGCAAGCTAGCTTGCAGCTGAATATCTTACAGAGTCTTGTTGTGAATCTCTTGGCTTCTCTCCACCTCGCCTGCACATGCGTGGGATATGTTATCCGGCTTGCTGCTGCTGCTATGGCTACGAGCCACTGACCCACCACGACTACCTGCCTTCCTCTTCTGGCGGCGCAAGTTTACTGCCTGCTCCTCCTCCTCGGGTAGTTCACCTACATTCATTGGAGGTGTTGATTCGTTCAGATGCTGCAGTACAGATAGTGGCATGCATTAATTTCACATCCATATGTTTGTGTTTAGGGTGATCAAAAACCAAAGGGAAAGGTTTCCCTTGAGGGAGGAAACGATTGTTATCAACAAAATAACATCCAATCAATGTGTGGTTAGAAAAAATAATTAAATCTGTTTTGAAAGTGCATATTTCCCTTGACAAAATTTTGATAATTCATAATTCAAAATAAATTTTACCTACATGGATAAACTGAGGTATATTTATGAGAAAATAATTTGAACTATATAGTATTTATGATGCACACTCACTAAATAGTAGGGGTGTGCGAAATCCACCTTTTCAATTCAAAGCGAACCCAATTCAAATATCTGAAATATTCTAGAAGCCAAAATGAAGTTTGAATATTTTCTTTTAGTTGTTTTATGATAAAAAAAATGTTGTGGTTATTTATAGAACTTTATATACTAAGATTACTTGGAAAATGTTTTATTGCACAAATGATTGTGATATTTTGTGTTACTCTGACAAATCAAGTTATTGTCACAATACATAATTCAATTTATTCAGATTTTTTCCATATGTATATTAATTTGTAGTGTACAAAACAGCTCAGAATGGCTATAATTGAACATAAATGGAGTATTTTAGCTGTCAATATTTTTAATGGTGAAGCTTAGAAGCCAGTATTTGTTTTGAAGTGAAGTTGAAGCTCATATTTGTTCCAAAGCCAAAGCTTCAAAGCTTTGTACACCCCTACTAAATAGTAGAAAGTCTCTCTAAGTAAAACTCTATTTTTCACTTTTTGAGGTATTTTGTAGGGATGGATGGGAATTATATTTTTATATCAGGGCAAGAAATGAGTCAAAATATCGGGATCACGATGGGAATGGGAAATTATAAAAAAGAGGCTTTAGAATAGTTCTAAATTAAAAATATATAATGTTTTTTATACTAATATGGTAATACTTGTACAAGCTTTGACATTATTAAATGTAATAGAAATAATATTATATCATAAAAACATAATAATCTAAGGGTGTGCAATATTTTTATTGAAATCGATAGAAATTTTTTGAACAAATATTGGATGATACTAGAAGTGTTGCTAAGATTCAACTAAGCTTCGAAAAAAATGTCGCTTTGAAAATAATTCCAGCTTCAAAGCTTCATTAATAAAATATTGACAGCTAAAATACTCAATTTATGGTCAATTATTTCCATTAATATATAATATAAAACAATATTCATTTGGAAAAAATCCTAATTAATTGAATTGTAAGTTGTAATATAGCTTGATTAATTAAATTAAAATGAAATATTAGTAACAATAAGTAAAATAAAACATTTTCTAAGTAATTGTAATAAATAATGTTTAATAAACAGCAATATAATATATTTTTCTAGTCTAAAAAACCAACAAAAACATATTCAAACTTCGATTCGAGTTTGTTTCAAATTGAAAAAGTAGACTGCACACACCTCTGAATAATACAAATGGAATAATTAATTTTAATACATAGTTTTTATTAGTTAATCTATTTAGAAAATTTTGTTTTATATTTAACTATTGGAAGAGTGGAAAAAATAAAATAACTTTTTACCCTTCTTAAATGTCCTCTAGGTTTGAAACCGCTTAAATCTTATTTGCTCTCTATTTTAACACCTCTTAAAGAGTATCTAGGATTGAAACACCTTAAATATTCTTTAGGTCTAAAACCCCTTAAAGGTTATCTAGGTTTGAAACCCCTTATATATTATTTAGTTATGAAACCCCTTAAATGTCTTAAATGTTTTAGGTCTAGAACCCCATAAATATGATCAAAAGTCTGTTCACTGTAGGAATTGTTTTCTGAAAGGCCTTTTTCCCTACCAGAAATCTATTATATAGTAGAATATTGGTAGTAAAAAGGACCTTTCAGAGAGTAATTCCTACCGTGAATGGAATATAGGTTTTAAACCCCATAAATATTATTTAGGCATGAAACCCCTTAAATGTTCCTTAGGTGTGTTACCCTTTAAATATGATCTATGTTTGAAACCCCTCTCTGCTGCCATCCACAAACAATGCTCATCAGACTAAGTGCCTGGCTCAATCCAAGGGTCAGTGGACATTTAGAGAAATATAGGATACAACTAATCAACATTTGAATTTGCCATTGTGAATAGAATATTTGGTCATTCATTATTAAAAAATATTAGAAATTTTGCACAACTTTACCTTCTTGCTCTTTCTTGAGTACGAACATATGTTTGGCTTATTTTTTAAAACATGTTTCTCCAACACTAAAAATCAAGTATGTGAAAAACTGATAGCAGCTAGCCATATTGCTTACCAGTGGGTCCTCAGTGTAGGCGGACATTAGCCCCTGAAGACGGTTAAGCTGTGCCTTCATTACATTGAGCTCTGCCACCTTCTTCTGCACCATGTCATAGTTTACATCGCCATCGACAATCCCCTCAATGCCATCACCATCTTCACTTGGTGCGCTGCTACTCATGAGATCATTCAGCCGGTCTAACAGGGAAATAAATACATGTATACAATATATAAATGAGCCCTTAACTTCTGTCAACATCTTCATTTAGTTAATTGTTAAATTACTGGTTCGGGGTCTGGTTAAGTTAATCCTATAATTATAATTGGTTCTGAACCACCAATAATCAGTATTAGAGCTCTAAAACAAATTTCACTTGAAATTTTTTTTTTTGAAATTTTCTCAAATCTCGAATATCCTTAGGGATTCAAGGGCCCATCCCTAATAGGATATTTAAGTTTGGTGACAGTACAAAAATTATTAAAGCTACTCCTATGCTACCAACTAAGCCAACTTTGGATGGGCTTGGTTACTAATAGTTACATTTGTATCAACCCTTTAACCCATTCTCTGGCGTGGACATTGAACTATGTCTTTGTTCTGATTACCAAACCCTTCCTTCACCTCTGACAAGACATTTTGTGAATGTGGGGAATGCCAGGCCTCCACCGTGGTTCGGATTCCTCGGATTCCACGTTAAACTGTAGGTCCTCCATTTCATATCACAATCACCCTAACATTACACATTAGCGTAAGTGCGTATAACCCGAATGGGTAGTAAGACGCGGTGATGATGATGATGATAATAATAATAATAATAATAATAATAATAATAATAACAATAATAATAATAAATCTTTGTTTGTCCAGATGTTCCCTGGTACGGATGTGAATCGATGTTTAGATGCAATAAGTTACTGTAATGCCATGTATCAATGAACCACTGTACTTTTAACCAGTCTGAATACTTCATATTTAAAATGATAAAAGGGGCTAACAGTTCAATACTATACTATGACCATGAATAAAGCAATAAATGAGAAAATAAGTGAGTAGCAAAAATATGTTGTTAGCAAAGGTTAATGTCGAGTACACAAAATTAACGTCCGAGACGAACATAGAATCTACAAATACACTTAGTGGGCTAATGAACACAAAAAGGGTTAGCGTGAACACAAAGCGACGCAGTCGGCTTGTCGACGTAAAAAGAACAACTGTGAAAGCTATGTGATTGGCTAACTTGTGATGCTCGCGCTACTACAGCGCCTTTTGTGATTGGTGCAGTGATTGGATCGTGCATCTAGTCAGTGTCTCCAACATATATGTTGGATCAGAGTATATAAGTAGAAAAATGGATGCTGGGCCTATGTAGACTGATGTGTTAAATACGTGCCAGAGAATGGGTTAAGTAAGCATTATTGGCTTAGTGAATTTATTTGTATGATAAAAATACAATAATTTAAACAAGTGTCAAGAATTTAATTAATTTGAAAATAATAGATGAGCTGAACTTTTAAGTTATAAATTTGCTTACAGAGATGACCGGTACTAAATGTTGGATAAGATTTTAGAAAACAATACAAGTCTAAGAGTAAACAATAGAAAGGCTGGATGATGAAAGAGTAAAAAAGCTAAAATGAGTGATTAAACTCTACTAAACGGGTAAAATACAATTAAGCACAATCAAGGATTTTTTTCTCTTTAGTTCATTAAATTTAAACTTATTAGTTTATTTTTTCTTTATTATTTATCAATTTTTATTATTATAAAATTATTTAGGCATTGGGCCACCTAATTGTTTAACAGTTTTCCTTATAAGGATGTATCTCATTACTATGTATTTGGTAGAGAAGCTGATATTACAGTGAATAAAGATCACCTTGTTTACTGTGGTACTCTAAAGGACAATAATTTAACCCATCACTATTGGTATGTAAGAACGCAAATGTAAGAATTCTAGTATACTGACCATTAGCAACCAACCTGCCCTATCATCTTATAATGATGTAACGTCTGATCTTGGAGGGTATTGAATATCATGTTGTTGATTGGTTTGTTAGTATATCCTCCAAAACTACCCACTAAGAATTCTTAAAATTAAAGCCTAAGAGATATGATTGTAATTCATGCACCAGAGTTACAAATAAGGGATCTGTGAGCACTCGAATTCCAAGCTCTAGACTGAGCTTTTAAAATAAGCATCAAAATATTGAATTTTTTGTATATGTATCACTGTTTCTACTTTTATTTATGCTTCATTTTTCTGATTTCTATTATATTTAATTAATGATATATTATAGAGCTGGGCCAATAATCTATTTTTGATTTAAATTTTATATGTGTGTAAAGTAAAATGACTCTTATAGAAAAAAAAGAGTTACTTTTACTTGTTTTATAATGTCCAATATAGGTTTGTTTTAGTGACATTTAGATATAAACTTTTAGAATGTAAACGTTTAATTATTCTTTCTTATTGTTACTGTTAAGACAACTGAACCTGTCATTAAACAAAAACAAATTACAATAATAAATAGCAAATTTAAATATAATGTTCATGAACAAAATAATCAAGGCACACCTATTTTTGCACACAAGGAGAATAGGCTTACACCTATTTTGTTTTAGATGAAATAGGGATTTTTATATCCAACGGCTATTAAAATATGGCTTCAATATGATAGTTTAATAACTGTAATTAAGATCATATTTGCCTGGATAAAAATTGATTCGATAATAAAAAAAATCTTGACAAATATTACACCCAAATAAACTTGACATAGGTAGGCCTATTTAAAGTATTTTTACTGTTGTGTGGGCTTTAAATTTTTATTTAAAAATACCAGCATCTTAACTTTGTTTGGGTGGAATTAGTTAGTTTATTTTTCTGTCACTGCTCAATCCCTCTGTGCTAAAGAGTCTCTCTGATGTTACAGACCCTGCAGATGAAGTAAGGTACTTGCTCACATTTTGTTTTATGTTTTTAAAAGGGGGGCTTCTCCAGTAATTGAAAGGAAATTGGTTGACATCCAATAATTGTTCCAGTAAATACCTTTCTACTTGTATTTTGAGTGACATTACATTATTAGGCTTAGTCTGGATATTTCCTTTGAACGAAATTAATCGGGAGTAAACAAAAGCCATAGGTCTTGAAGCAGTCTCAACTCTACTCAGCTTAGCAGGTGATTCCTCTTCCTCGCTAAACTTAGCCTACAGTTGAGACTTGGCTTATTTTGAAGATAAGGGGGAAATGAACACATCAACTTTGAATCTAGGATCCAAAATTGTAGCAAATGAAAAAAGATTATTTTCTTCAATGTTGATATAATAGGTTTTGAGATTGTGCAACACATCTTTCACTATGGGGCCAAGAGATTTGTCCTGGTTGGACTCCATGTCTAGTTTGATACTAGTGACTATAGGGATTACTTCTAAAATGGTAGGTTGTTCATTGCTGATTGCTAATGTAGCCTTGTGAAATGTTTCTAAAACTGTGAGTACCTTCTCCTCCATAAGGGACCAATCATGAGTAGATAGATCTACATTCAGGTTTAGGTCAGGGAGAAGATACATCACTGATTTCCTTTGACTCTACAGTCTTTCGAGCATAAGGTAAGTGGTGTTCCACCATGTTGGTTCATCCTGGATTAAGTGGCATTTGGGTAAATTGTTTGCCGTTTGAAACTCATTCATTTTTGTTTTGGCAATTAATGAGTGTTTGAAATGACCAACTACTTGTCTTGCATGGGCACACATGTCATTCAACTTTGTTGGTTCAGCAATGAGTGATGAACCACAAGTTGAAGTGTGTGGGCAGCAAATGGTATATGATTCACTTCGGCTTGTTGCAGTGCAAGAGTAATGTTTCGTGCATTGTCACTGACTACACTATGGAGCTGAGACTTTGAAATACCCCAGTCCTTGATAGTATCATTAAAAAACTCTGGAATGTTTTGTGCATTGTGATACTCTGGAGTAAATGGTATAACCTCCAAACAAAAATTTATATAAACAAAGTCTTTGCTAAAAAAATAGAACATCAATGACATAGCTGTTTAGCTATAGACGACCACATGGCGATTGTTAGACTAATGTACTGAATATTGTTTAGCTATTCCTTCTTCATACATTTCTGGGATTACTTTCCATGAAAATGTAGTAGTCCTATCTGGTAATTTATAGCAAGGTTCAATATAGTTGATTAAATTCTTAAAACCTGAAAAGAAAAGGATTTGTTTGTAAATTATAAACAAAAATATTGGCTTTTATTATTTTTTTTGTTTGGCAAAATCATATAAGTTTTAGATTAGGTAGGCTAAAATGTGATTATTTTAGGTATCTAGGCCTAAATGACCAAAACTAGAGGTTCTGGAAACTTTTTGGTAAGTGTAACATATTTTAATTGGCATAAAACAATAAATATTGAATAAAAGAATTAAGTTTAATGAGTAGGCTAAGTTAATACCTTAGACTTACCAACCATATTAAATGGCTGCAAATCAAGGCACATCATTTCTCTGACCCACCTAGTTATCCCTATACATTTTAGGTGAGAGCTGCTGTATTTAGTTTTTAGCTCAAATAATTCAGTAATTTTTTTTTATTATCTCATACTTTCATTTGAACACTTCTCCCACTAATCGACATAGATGAAAAACTATGTGTAGAACCACAACTTGAGGTATCAGAATGTTCACAGATAATATAGGCTTACTACCTTTTGAAATTTTTGTGGTGAAACATGCTCAAATGTCTTGACAAATTAGAGGTGCACCCACGTAGAATTGTTTTTGTACAAAATGAGCACATAGCTTTTGAGTTATCATTTGGATTTATCACAAAATAAACCCACACAAAACTGTTTTTAGTACTCTGAAACATATTTTGGAAAAAAAACCCACTTAACTCACTTCAATATGATAAAAAAAATAATATACATGCAACGAAAGGATTTTATTTATTAAAGAAATATTATAAGAATTATTTTAACTAACTTTTAACTACTAAAGAAAATGTTAAATGTTAGTATTAATATCCATATTTAATATATATATTAATTCAATATTGAAATATGAGGGAAAAAAAATCCCTGCCAGTGAAAAGTTTTATACTTGAATTAGAAGAAAAATGGTTTCCATTTAAACAAAGTGTGCGCATGTGGAAGATTATTACGTCTGATGTTTAATTTTTTGGGCATCTTTAACAAATCGAAATAAAGCAACACAAATCTACTAATATTTTATTTTATGATTATTGGATTTGTTACCTGTGAGCGTTTTTGTTTCTAATAATGTGCATATGAATAGATTGGAATAAGACCTATGGTAAAAGTACATATCCTCATTTGTTATTATGTTAGGAGCATTGGTTACCCTGTTTATTGCAAACTCAAAATAGAAGATGTGTTTATATACGTGGGAATGGATTGTTAAATTTATCTTTTAGTTTTAAAATTGATATCTAATGTCTATGACTTATTATTTTAAAATTTATCCATACATTTTGAATAAATAGCATTAAAAAAACGAAAATAGAATCTCATTCCATGTAAAGCAAAATGTAGTGCACATGCAAGGTATTCTTGCATCTAATATTTTATTTTATAACTATCTTTGGCAAATCAATATAAAACAATGCCTATATGCAAATATTTTATTTTGATGGTTAGTAAATTTGTTACTTGTGAGTATTTTTATTTCTAATAACGTGCATAAATTGGAAAAATGCTTATGGTAAATATATTTATTTTGATATATTTTGTTTGGAATGTTGGGTGTGCTGTTTATTGCAAATTTAAGTCGCTAAGAACAAGCTGTTTTTACAGAATCCTTACAACTTCTTCGGTGTTGACTGACAGCTATGAAAACTTACCAAACCAAATTATGTATCCCTACGCCAAACCATATGATCTGTAAAAACATGTGTTTTTGGAATAATATAAAAATCCTAAAACTTGAGGTCTAGCTAGAGGGCAACACAACACAATCTTGGGGTTAAAAGATATATTTTATAGTCTTGTTACACAGACTTAAGTTTTTGAATAATTTATATTGATCATTGAGAAACACTAGATTTTTTTTACCACACGCTTTAATGTTATACTAGATAAATAATTATTCAAAGATTACATACGAGGAAGAAGGGATAACTTTCTTTTAAAAATATTTTTATGACTTAAAATATACCCACACATTTTGAATAATCGGAGATTCAAATACCGATCATCGGAATTGCCGGTTATGCGATAATTGGCCGATGATCAGATTAATAATGGGCATCGGCCCAGCCCTAATATATTATAATATGCTCAATGCAGAATATTATATTTTCCCACAGAATTACACATATATTAAATTAGTTTGGGTCTCTACTCGACAAACATAAGAGGTAATCTGACCTGAAGGTGCCGTGTTGTTATTGTTGAGAGCCTGGAACTGGGACACAAGGTGGTCCATGTGTTGCTTCTTGAATGCCAGATCTTGGAGCTTATCCTGAAGAACCAAATGTTCGGAGACCAGGTCAGCATCTCTGTCTCCTAGGAAGCTCACCAGCTACAATAAATACAAATATCACTGCCACACTTCCCACAGTTGGCGATAGGTGCTGATATCCATTGTAAGTATTGATAACAATTTGAAAGGCTGTCTTGTCCCTAATCAAGTGTTTGCCTAGATTAAAGGAGTTGGTGAACACAATAAAGCTACATACTTGACCTGATGTGTGTCCCTCTGTGTTCAGGATAGAGCAAGATGCGTAAACTAGACCCTATGATCTATCTGCCCCGTGGGATATATAATTAATATGTGTTGCAATCTGTTCCGTTATGTTTCTGTCCTGAACATCAACATTCCAAACTTGATAAATAATGCCCAAAATACATAGTAATGTTTGCATTCTCATATTCATGCAAACAAGTATTTACAGCCGTGAAACTTAGGAAAAGTGGTCTTAGAAAATGACTTACTGGTGAGTAATCGTTTTTTCTCTTGAGCATGACAGTTTAACCCAGATTAAGAAGAAAATGGTAGAAGTCCTTTCACAGTTTAACTCATCTCAACCCATATCATATAAATCTTCTGAATAAACTTCAAAACATACTAAACCATTAAGGTATTTACTATTTATGATTGTTTTGGAGCCTTAATATATTTAAACTTCATGTCAGTCTGTATATGTATTTATAATTTTTTTTAAATAAATTTTGAATGAAAATTAATTAATAAAAGGCTTTGGCCGGCCTTTTTTTTTTTTTGGCCTTCTTGTAAGTAAGTTTGCAAATCTATGGGATGGAGGGCAATTTTAAAACCATTTCCCCCTGATGGCTATTAATTTATGTATATTTATTTTTAATATTCTTTTAATCTTTGAGAGACAAAAATTATAATTCTTGATTATGTGTTTGTTTTAGTGAATAATTGTTTATTTAGAGATTTACAAAGGAAAATGATACAGGGATAAGGGGCTATTTGAATGTAGGTAACTGGTAACATTCTAAAAATAGCACGCCTCATTACTGCATCCTGTCAACACCAACAGTAGTGGTACATCGCTCTTGTGGACTGTCTATTACCTTCAATCAATCTCCAGCAGATTCCTGTTCAAAACTTGCTCATAAGCTTTGAAAGGAAATCCACAAGGCAGGATACAAGTAATTCAGTATACAGTAATCATGAGGTCACAGGTATTTATAGTCTTTGACTGAAGTGGTCGACTTGACTGAGAACTGTGAATCCCTACCAGGTGCACTGCGGCATTTTATCCCTTCTTTAGACAAATGTTGTTGCACTTTTGTTTTTTGCAAACCAAAGTTACTAATGATTTATTTGAAGGGGTAGCAGAGTAAAAATGCACCTTGATTATCATGGAGAGGAGATGAAAAAATACAGTGATAAATTATTTGTGCAAAACTGCCCCAAATAATTCTGATTTAGATTTAAAAAATTTATCAAAGAAAAATAATCATGCTCATTATTTTGTGGTACCATGTGCTGTATTGCTTTGTTATTGTTTACTTGCTCCTAGTGAGTGTGTAGTGTCACCTCTTCAGTATAAACTACAGTTTGTCTTGTGATCTCTTTTTTTATATTCTTGGAAACTTTTTTTTTTGCGCTTGCTGTTTTCTTTAATTTTGAGTTCATGTAAAATAAAGCTATTCATTTAATTACTAGAATTGAACTATTGAATGCATATAATAACTTAATAAACTAGACCTATGCAACAGTTGCAATCATGTCTATTGAAAGCTTGACACCTCGTTAGACAAATAGTGCAACCTTAAGTGAAATTGCCAACCAATTAGAAGTTAAGTAATATAATGTAGATGTGGTACCTCATTCCTGTTATCACAGAGCTGTTGCAGGGACATGATCCTGTCCTCTAGGTGTTGTATGTTTCCATGAGCAGGATCAACAGGAGCATCACCTGACAACAACTCGTTGTTAATAGATCTTGCAGCGGTCCCCTCACTCGCCGCGCGGGCCAACAGCAAGCCCTGTAGCACCAACGTTGAAAGTTAGGGATAGGCATTCTTGTATTATAGATACCTTTTTATTTAATTGTTTTCAATGTCCTAATATACTACCTGTCCAGGTTATTCACATACCTATACTTACAATATAGGAATTAAGAAGGTATTATTCAGAGGAAATGTACTTGCATTTGTGTGGAGTGTGGGAATTTATCTATAAAAAAAATCTTAGTAAGCTGGGCTAGGATTCAAACCATGACATTCCTATTACAGGAGAGATTAAACCAATCCGGTTTGTAGTCTAATTATTTATATTTTAACTTTATCTTTATATATATATATATGTAATATTATAATAATATATAATATATAATTAATTGTTTAAATTATAATATTTAATTCTTTTATATATATATATATATATATATAACATATTTGAAGGAAATAATTGTTTTGTTCATACCATATTGTACATCTCTATATAATTTTTGTAACAACATTTTTAACGTGTATACATTTAATTTTAGACTTGTCTGCAATTTGTGTATGGTCAAGTTGTTGATGCATTTTTAATTTCATGTTAATTGTTTATACTTGACAATATGTTTTTCCACCTGAAGTAAAACATTTTGAATGTAATCTCACTGAATACATCTACCAACTTATTAATTATTTAAATTATAATATTTAAGTCTTTTTTATATATATATAAATTTAAATTATATATATATATATATATATAAAAGAATTAAATATTATAATTTAAACAATTAATAAGTTGGTAGATGTATTCAGTGAGATTACATTGAAAATGTTTTACTTCAGGTAGAAAAACATATTGTCAAGTATAAACAATTAACATGAAATTAAAAATGCATCAACAACTTGACCATACACAAATTGCAGACAAGTCTAAATTAAATGTATACACGTTAAAATGTTGTTACAAAAATTATATAGAGATGTACAATATGGTATGAACAAAACAATTATTTCCTTCAAATATGTTGAGAGGTAAAAGTATAAAATTTTAATGTGTGGTTAACATCTGCCAAAACACATTCTAATGAAGTAATTAAGTGTTGTTGTTACATAGATTATTAGATATCCAATATATCATGGATTAAACAATGATTTAAGTTTAAATATGTAATGAAGTAGAAAGTATTAAATTTTAATTTTGAGGTCAATATCTGCCAAACGAGTAAAAAAGTAATTAAGTAATGGGGAATTATTAAAGTTTTATCAGTTTCATTTTCCGTTACTCCTTTGTGAAATCTGGCACCGGTAAGGATGATGGAATTACTTCATTCCAACATGTTTTGGTACTTAGTGCCATATTCATGGAAATTGGGTTGTTGAGAAGAACACAATGTGTTAATATGACGGCAAGATGTTACTTTCAACCCCTTTTAGAACATTTTTTAAAATGTTAACATCTTGTCGCCATTAACACATCGTGTTCTTCTCAATGACCCAATTTCCATGAATATGGTACTTTAAGTCTCGAAACATTTCGGTATGAAGTAATTCCAGCATCTTTATCGGTGCCGGATTTCACAAAGGAGAAATGAACAAAGAAACATATAAGACTTTGATAATTCCACATTACTTAATTATTTTTTAGCTCGTTTGGAAGATATTAAACTCAAAATTTAAATTTAATACTTTCTAATTCATTATATTTAAACTTGAATCTTTGTTCAATCTATAATATATTGGATATCTAATAATCTTTGCAACAATAACATTCAATTACCTCATTAGAATGTGTTTTAGCAGATGTTAACCACACATTAAAATTATATACTTTTACCTCTCAACATATTTGAAGGAAACATGGTCTTGTCCATACCATATTGTACATCTCTAGATAATTTTTGTAGCAACATTTTTTTCGTATGTGTATATATATATCATTCTATCCAAGTCTTAACCTTTAGCACATAAACAATCCTTACTTTTAACCACTTTAAGAATGTTTTCTAATTATCTTATATCGTGGTTAAAACCAAAGTAAATTGTATGGATATTAGGTGTGTGGAAATACTTATTATCTGATATAAATAATCAAATTTGGGTTAGTAGGTATTATAAAGAAATTTTATTTTGAGCTGGCTACTTTAAGAAACTTCTTTTTTTTTTGTCGAGTGGATGAATGGATAATTTTTCCAAATCCGAATATTTAATTTACCTAAGAATTCTGAATCTCGAATAAAAATCGCAAACTTGTAACACACATTAAATAACAAGAGGTTCACTTTCTATAATTTTTATTTTTAGTCTTAAATTCCAATTTTGTTCAAAGTTATTAGGTTGCTAGAAATCTTCATGGATTGTTTTGTTATAATGTTAATACAAATTAAGTAGTAAATTAATGGTCTGGGGTCTAGTTGTTAGGTACTATATTCTATAATTATGTTGGGCTGAACAACTAATAATCATTGTAATATCTCTAAAATCAATCAAAATCAATTTAAAAAAGTATTTTTACATATACAACTCTTGGAATCCTTGCATATTGCATTCTTGTCCATTTTTGAAAAGTTTGAGGATTTAAATATTCAAAGGAGCCATTCCTAATGTCAGTATTTAATATGTTTAATTATCAGGCAATGAACAGAACCAAAATTGAACAGGAACTTTCTAAAAAAAGACCAAATATTATAAATATTTTTTCTTAGTACCATGGTTTACTACCTGTTCAGGTTATACGTATATGTACTAATTATGCTAATGAGTTAGGGAGGAGGAAGGTTGAATTTAGAGGAAGTGTTCCTGTGGAGGGAGAATGGATTTAAAAAAAAATTCAATTGATATTTGTCTTAAAGCTCTAAGGTCTACTAGCCTACAGTGGACCGACTGCAGTCATGGCACAAATCAAATTTATTTAGTATTCTGCATACAATACATTCATATTTCCGAAGGAGGAAGTTCCCATCATCTATTCTTCAGTTCTATTGTGATATCAATGGCATGGGTGTTCGTTAGAATATAGGCTACTATAGCTTGTGCTGCTGTAACTAATCTAATTTAACTTTTAAGTATTATTTTTCTGATCAAAAATCTGGTTTTTATTTTATCCAAGTATTTTTTGCTTTGTTTTAAAGTTTATTAAAGCTATTTTGGCAAAAATAGCAAGTTATAGATTTGATTTATGAGTACAGTTAAACACACTTTAAAAACGCTCCCTAGATGCTAGACCTTTACTAGGTAACTAATAATGTGAAGGAAAAATAATAACTCATTCAAACACAATAGTTTGCAAACTGGTGGGGACTAAACTGAAAGATCAAGTTCGGTTGTGATCAAATGAACAACACCTGTATGTCTATCAGGGGCGAAAAAAGAATTTTGCTAATGACTGAATTACAAAAAATAGTTTGAAAATTATTAAATTATATTAATTAACCTCTCATTAGTGAAATAAATCACTTAACTGTTCCCAACTGGGAAGTGTACTGACCATCTCTAAGCTAAATAGAGTGCTAATAAAGCTGGTAATTCTGAATGGGAATTATGCAAATAGTGGGGAGTATATGTACTACTCAGCATTTCAGATTGTCATCCGCACACACTGCGCAAATTAGATTTTAATTTGTCCCTTGGTATTCTTATAAAAATTGCCAATGTCTGATGTGTACGATGTCGATAGGTGAACGCAGTTTCATTAAAAATAATATAAAGAATACGAAAATCCGAGCGTGTGGTCCATCCGATGCAGGCTAGTGGATGTTTACCTTAATACTGCCTAATGGTGGTACAGAGCCAACAGAACTTTAGGACAAACTCAACAACCAGACCCAAGGCCATTAATTTAACACTTAACTGAATGTAGGAATGTTTTAATTAGAAACGGGTCAAATCCACTGTTTTAAGAATCTGAATCACCAATTTACCTTCAATCCTGAATCTTGAATACAAGTCCAAATTTTGGAATAATTATGAACATAAGAACATTAATATATTAAAATAATAGATAATACAAATAATAACTAAATGTTAACATTATTTCTTATAATCCATTAGGTATAACATTCATATATTCAGTTAGGTGATTATAATTGGTTCTGAACTGCCAGGTAATAAGCAGTATTAGAGCCCTAAAACAAATTTCACTAAAAAAAAGGTTGAATCTGAAATTTCCTTGAATCCTTGAGTCTTGAATATCCCTAAGGATTTGAGGGATTCAAGGTCCCATCCCTAATTATAATTACTGGATAAGAAATATTTGTAAATCATATTTAATATTATTCCATTATTATTATTATTATTATATTTCCTCTGAGATTAGTATTTTTCTTTTCTTTCAAGATTCGGATTCAACTTTGATATTAAAAAGTTAAATGGAGATTTTAATTTGAGATTCGGATTCGTAAAATAGTGAATTTTTCTTAACTCTAGTTCATTCATTAACTATTGTATGAAAGTTTACAATAGTCGGTTTGGGAAAGTAAATTTATAATGCAAGAAAGTGCAGGCTTTACAAAGTTTGACTGCATGGTCGAGGAATAGCAATATTATAGTTCCTTGGCTATGAAATGTTGTATTGGGTTAAAATATGATAGTATACCTTATAACAAAGTATTATAGTTTTTAATTGTAAATTGATTCAAATCAAATCTGACTTTAAGTGTTGTTATGGGAATGAGTTATGTTTGACAAGTTTTTGTTTAGTATTATTTTTGTCAGAAGTAGTCCTAACCTGTGCAACCTCGGCCTCCTTTAGCTGATCCTGGGCTTTTTGCTGCAAGGCAACCAGCGCTACTTGGTGGTCTTGTAAAGCCTGTAACTATTCAGGAAATAATTCAGAACACAACATAATATGAACTTTATTTTATGGCGGCCGCACAATGATCCATACTTGTACTCATTTTGTATTGGAGAAAAAGTCCTTAATCTACATTCATACTCGTCCCTGTAAGATAAGAAGGTTTGTGAAGATGAGACCTTATGAAATAAAAATAACTATTTGAGGAAAACCTCTTTTCATTTTAGAGGTACTTAATATTATAAAAAACTCTATGGCGTGAGTCTGCAGTCAAGCTATACCGAACGAGGGGCCACCTACGTTAGCAATGATAGTGCCAACATTTGCCAGGAGAGGGTGTCATATGGTCAGCACAATGAAACCTCAGGTCATATTCTATACAGGAGCTGCTACTTATTTAATCAAGTATCTCCTCATTTGTCCTCATAAGGTTGAGTTTGACCCTTCTAACTTTACACTGCGACTACTGGTCAAAGAGATAATGGCAGCCTCTTGAAATGTAATACTAATCAGTTATCAAAAATTACTAGTCAACAATATTTTCAAGATTATGAACAGGACTTTAAATCAACATATTCATTGTAAATTGACTTTAATAGAGGCATAAAAAGAAAATACAATCAATTAATTATTTATGAGGCTCACAGTAGAAGTAAACAGTTGTTTCTCCTAACCACTTAACTGGTAACGAGGTATAATGAATTTAACAATGTCAAGAATCGACTCATAAATTACAAAGAATGGGATTCAAAGATGGACAACTTGAAAGTACAAGGATTTTCCCTACTACCCCAAATCAAATTATAGTAACACCTGCCACTAGGTTTTTTACCCTGCCTTTAACATAACCTTTAATAAATTGTATTTTACGCATATTTTAGAATATGTTTTTCAAAAAGAAATATATAGGCTCTGAGGATTTTTTCTGGAAATATCTCAGGAAACTTTTTTAATATTCGTGCAGCCCTGATCTACCAACAAGTTTTCTCCAAGAGGCAGCTATTAGCTCTTTGTCTAGTGTCAGCAATATAAAAAGTGTGAACTGTGTTCCCCTTTTCATTCTGAAATTTTATGTTATATATTCCATTTTTGTTTGTTTCTTTACATTCTTTTATTAGAAATATATTTATTTAACAGAATTCATCTTGAAGCTGAAAAATTAGGTTAATATTAGAGTATATAATTTAATTGTAAGGGATTCCCAAACACTGTGAACATTTGAATTGTGAACAACCATCAAAGTCCACACTTCTTACAACATGTTTCTCTATAAGAACTAACTCTTATGTCACCACAATACAAACATGATGGCATGGGTGGTACTTATACATTCACTTGGCACCATGTGGCTGACTGTTGTGCGCATGCGCACATAAGAGGGGATGGGGAGGAAGGTGGGACTGCCAGATAGAGAGAGCACTTTTGCTCTTGCAGTGCCATTCAGCATGTACTGGGCTTAAAAACCGTGTACCATATTCTTGAATGTGATAAAGTGTAGAAGAGTGTAGAATTAGATTATTATTCTACTTCCAGCTATTCTATTTGATTTTTTTTTCAGTTCTTTTATTTAACAGAAAGACTAAATGTGCTTGCGGCACTTTCAATGGAGAAAAATTTCCTCAATTGTCATCCAGAGATCAAGGAGAAAATTATTGAACTTTTTGTGCAGACTAAAACAAGAAGAATAGATTTCATTTTTAAATGAATAGATTAAGCTTGAACTGTAACAATTTAAGTTAAAGTATGTAACAAAGTTTGGTGTTTTTTGTTAAGATTTTATCGAGGTCATGAATAAATTTTCTTTTTATAAATTGTTTTTCCTTTTACACAATTTTAAAATAAAGACTAAACATTTTCTGGAGCAGCACCCCCCTAATTTTAGATACGAGCCACCACTGCTTTTGCAATATATACATTCCCATTTTATTAGGCAGAATTATGTTTGAATATTTTTACAATTACTTCAGTAACATATTTAAAAAAATAATAAATTCTTAGTAGAAATCAATTTAAAAACAAATTATGAATTAGCAAATCGTTATTTGATTCTTAAGACTCAATAGTGTTTACTAAGTGATCAAATTACCTGAATCGATTTTAAACAAACAATCAATATACAATGCGTAGGCCTGTAGGCATAAATAAACAGTTTGATCGGTGCCTGACTGTTGACAGTATTTATTTTTCATGAAACCCAACAAAATATATAACTTAAGGAGAGTATGCAATAAATTGCGATTCTTTACATAGTTGTAGAAGATTAAAACCAGTTAGGTACTAATAATCAACAGTATCTCTAGTTAATCATCACTCTGGCTGGTAAACATAATATGCGTCATGGCGGCTGACTTTGTATTTTGTGTAATGTGTTATTCCTGTTAAAAAAAAGCCGTAATTTGTTTTATTTATTTGGAGTTTATTTGTAATTCTAGATTTGATTTTCAGTTTTTGAAGAGTTTTAATGTGGTCATTAAAATATTTACAAGACTGTCCATGAGGCGGAAGTTTTAGAAGTGAGCATGTGGCCATGTGCCGGAAGGGCCGAGTCCAAGTTTCCCTTACAGGTGGGAGTGTAGGGTATTAGGCACATTAAATTTTCCACACCGAACTTTTTTTTAAATAATGATTTTATTCATGCTTATCTCTTTTGACCGACAAAATAAAGATTACGGATTAAGTTGTGCTTTTCAAGTAGGCCTAACTAAGGAATTTATGAATTCAAAATATTATGCTTTGCTTATGAGGTGTAAGATTCGACCATTAAATCCTGCAAAACACTGAATCCTCGAATCTCGAATACTTGTCAGGATTCGACGGATTCGAAGATTTGAGTGGACCACATCTAATTTTTTCTTTTATTATATGCCGTTGAATTTTAGATTAGTAGGCTTATGTTTGGTTGTTTTGAGAATGTTTGACCCATTTAAAGGATTACACCTTGGCTATGGGTTACGAACATTGGGACACATCTTATTTGTAAGATAGTGCCTGTATTACAGATTTTTGACATGTTAACATTAATAGAAATGTGAATAACAATACTGAGTAGTACCAAATTGAAAATAAATATATATTTAGCAGTCAACAATTTTTGACAAAGCTTTGTGGTTGTCAAAGCTAGCAAATTTTTTTAAGAAACAAATTTGGAACTAACAAATATTTAAAGATAAGTTGAAGTTTTTATACTTTTGTACACCTTTGAAAGCTAGTAAAGATATGGTACAATTTGGAGATATGTGATAAAACAAGACAAAAATATTTAAAAAATAATATACCCAAACCATGTTCAAACAGCTAAAATATTTATATGAAACATGAAAAATTTGTTTGGTATAAAAGTACAAACCTTTCTTTGAGATTCCTCCACTTTCATCTTTAGCTCATTTCTTCGTGCAGAGTCTGAAGACTTCAGCACAGCTCCACTCTGTACAGGGAAACAAATAGTTTTATAGTAAGGAATATTTAAAAATGTATTTGTGGCTAGAATGAAATTTAAGTTTACAATCCTTGTCAAAAACATTAGTACAACATGTTTTTCTGGTGGTTGCTGAGTGGTTAGGGAGGTCAGCTACAAATTTTGTGGACCTTAATTCCATCCTAAATGCTACTACCTAAAGTAATTTAGTATTTGGTTAAGTGTTATTTTAACCTCTTTAACTTCAGGGTTGCTACAGATAAGAAAATGGAAAATTCTCTGACTTCTCTCCTTGTTTTCCAGATCATAAGGTCAATTTTCCCTGACTTTTGGGGAAAAAACTACAAATATCTCTGTACATTTTAAGAACAAGTGAGAAACTGTTTTTAAATTACTGAGGGTAAAAATGAAAAATGGTTAGTAAGCATACAAAACAACTTTTTCAAATAACTGGATATAAAGTGCAAAAATAAAACTTATTGAAAATTAACATCAAAGCCTAAGCACTTCAGCTAAGTTAATTCTAAAAGCACATATTAATTTATCATACATTAAATAATAGTGTTAGTTTAATACCACACTACCGCCAACCCTAATTGTGATCCAGGTATTGCGAGCCAATGACTCAACCCCTTGACCATTGCTGCATGTTAGTTATACTCAAAATAAAAACCATGTTTGTATTTTTGAGACACAATGTTGGCAAACTAACATTCGTTTGGAGCTAGTCACAGAATAAAACACTACACCTCGTGTGAAAGCTGCCTAAATGTGGTAGTATATGCATATTAAACAATATGTAAAGTATATTTTAAATAACCTATTCAAATAACTATACTTTTAAGTTATACTCACCTTTAAAAATCTTACACAGACTGAATGAAATATGGAAATTAACATGCCGGTCATAAATACGATACAAGAACCGGGCGTGGGATAATCAGTTGACATCAAGTGATGCCATTAGCCCGAGGATACACAAAAGCTTTCGAGTGTATTGTCTCACCATTCAAGCTTGAACGTGTTTGTTTTATTCCAATACTGCAGTTCAATATTGGCATGAATAGAAAACAAAGAGCTGAACGAGTGTAGGGGAAACCACAAATGGAATGGATCACAGCGTGGCGTGGTTGACTCTCAAGAATTCCAGAACTTTTTTTCAGTTCCCCTGACATTTCCCAGATTTCCCTGATCCTTTCAAATTTTCTTGAACTTTCTCGATTTCTATACCTGTAGCAGCTCTGCTTATTCCCTGTGCTAGAGTTAGGTGATTAGTAAAATATCACACAAAACCTTTGGCTCAAACCAGATATTGAACAAATTAGTTATAATTTAGATTAATAATTTTCAAAGAAATGAATAAAATAAACTACATATGTAAAAGAGGAAAAATTGTTTGGATAGAGTTAACATGCTACCTTCTAATTATTGCTGGGACCTTATGTCTACTTAGTTGTAAGTTATATTTAAACTTAGAAGTGAGCATTACAGTTTAGCAGAAATGCAGCATTTCATTTGTTGGCTTTGGTTTTTATCTTATATTCTAATGGGAAATGTATATGTATTTTATTGGGGATATTTAACACTCATTTTCTGAGTAATATATCAAACTATGTCCTACAAGAAAACTTAGCGCTATAACAAACACTACACCTAGCCCCTAGCCATTAATTTATCACCATGAAAGGAGAAATCCTAATTTTACTGATAATACCGGTTTCAACTGTGCCAAGAAATGAACACTATGCCCTTAACTAAGTAGACACATATGCTACTGATTAACATGCTGTGCCAGACAAAAAAAAATCCTTATTTAGTGACATCATTACAAGTGAAAAGGCAAGGGAAGATATAAAGTCTAATTCACAGTAAAGGTGAGTTTGTCATGTCAAAAACATGTTAGCTGACCGCATCAACGACCACATGTACTAAATGTCAGGATCATCGTCTGGATTGCCGTTGACTGGGAGATCATAGTTTGAATCTTGACCAGATAAACTGGTTTGGGTTTATTCTAAATGGTTCTTCCTTCTCCCTCCATAGAGCAAAGGGCACATTTTTTTCTAAATTCTACATTCCATATCTCTACCTCATCAGCATATATCTTTTCTGTGGTCTATCAGTGAAGCAATTTGAGCCTGTAAAATACTAAGAAAAAACAAACTAGAATCTGACTTACAGGTTCCTGTCCATGTGAACTCCTGCCTGGGGCTATCACTGGTTCTATTGATGAACGGCTTGTATTGGCATCAGATGTGGGCCTGTTGTTCCCATACATAGTGTGTACTGGGGATACATTACTGCCCATCTCAGTCATGCTCTGCACAAGATGACAACACAGGATTGGTAACAATTAAATATAAGCCCCAGTGGAGTACAATCATAATTTTACTAACATTTCAGTTCCAAACTGTTATCAATTTTGGATATATTATTTCAGTTCTTGGTTTAACATTCCATTCCACTATTATAAAACTATTAATTTGTTTTTGTCTTTCTGTAATGTGTGTCATTAAAAAATTCCTCATCTACAGCACATAAGAGTTGCAAATAATTCGTGTAGTGAAACTTAGTAACTTTTCATATCAATTATATTCATATCAATAAGTATGCATTTATAATAATGTTTTTAACTTGTATAAATAAGAACTGAGAACAGACTTTCTAGAATTTTTTAATTTATTTGGGGTATTGAATCCATTGTTTGTTTGCTATGTACTTTCTTCTTCTTTGTGTTTGATAAAGGCAACAATGCCGAAATATTATTTTATTTGTGCTAATATGTGTGTGTGACTACTTCTACTATAGAAGACAGAAGAAAGGAAGAAGAGGTCACCTTTGTGCATTGGACTCTTCCCACATTTTTCCTCTTTACCTAGGTGGGCTTTCTTCATCAAATTTACTCTTAGTAGTTTATTTTTCCTTTTTCTTTAGTTTTATCACTTTCCTTAATTATAAAATTATCTAGCCATTGGGACACCTCATTTTTAAACAAAATAAATGGAATGTTATTAACAACATTAGAAAATTAGGATGTAAATACGTTTTTTATCTTATTACGCATATAAAACCAATTTCAAATAAAGCGTATAGTAATGATTTCACATACTAATACTAACAAAAGGATTTTCACTATAAGATACACAAATAATAGGTATGGCTTTGCCTTAAAAGAAAGAATGATGTGGAAGGTTTAATACATTGATTGCAACTTTTGGCCTTTTCTAACAGGTGAAAGGCAACTAAAATTTGATCTGGATCAACCAATCTTCCAAATAGGTTAGGTCATTTTTGACAAGTGATGTAAAGTGATTTTAATTGTAAAGCTGACAAAACGTATTTGTTAAGTGGATAGACAAAGAACAACTTTTGAGTAACTTTTCAAATACCAGAAAGGGCCAAATTTATTGTGATTAGACTATGGAAAAGCTAAAGTGTTGCGTGTATAACTTCAACCAAGAAACCCAGCCTGGGACATTTTCATCACTCCTGGGTTAGTGAAATATTTTCAGTATGAACATAGTATTGTTAAAAAGCTTTCAAAACAAGCCAAGAGAGTTTGGTTAGTTATTTATGGAGGTTTTTCATTACATACACCTTGTATTTTATCTTAATGATTTTTTTCTAATGAACATTTTCACTATACTCGGTGAATTTAGTCAAAAGTGGGCTTGATTGTGTAAAAAATATAATTCTAGCCATTTATAGCTTGGAACAAAGAAGGAAGTTAAGGAAATACCAAGACATCATTCAAATTTAGTTAAGAGATTACATTAATTATTAAAATATGGTGGCCTTGAATTATGAGTGATAACTTTTTTATTTATCACTGCGTTTTAATACCTGTTCTGTGTATACGCTGTGAGTGATAAGTGATGAATAATTTGAAACAAAGGATGAATCCTGGATAGATTAGAGGCATAGCAATGACACTCACTATAAACCCAAACTCCTGAGTTCAATTCCTGTGTCCGGGTGTCGTTTTTCCAATATATTTTATACCAGACCCTTCCCTCTCCCTCCACATTATTATTTTCAACACACATATTGAAGAATCATCATAGACTCTACCATAAAATATGAGTGACTATCGACATTTTTATGAGGAATAAATTAAATTTTAAAAACAAAATATAGCCTATGTTACTCGCTGATAATGTAGCTTTATATTGGTGAAAGAATTTTTAAAATTGGACCAGTAGTTTTTGAGTTTATCCATTACAAAAAAAAAAAAAGATCAAATCTTTCTTCTTTATAATATTAGTGTAGACAAAATAATTTGGCTGAGTTCAGAAGACTAATTACTATTCACAACAAAATGATGATAGTGTATAACTATGATACCCCATTTCTTTCACCATATTGAAGGTTTGCTGAAAGCCTATTTCCCTCTATTGATTCAAATTCTATCCTAGTGTTATCAATAAAACCACATCCCACCATATGGTTACACTAAATGTATCCGAACAAGTAAATATTTAAAAAAATAATCATTTGCAGTTGAATTCTAGTTTATATGGATTAATTTAAAAATAAGTGATTTTGTAGAGTTGGTTTGTATTATGTGCCATTCACCATATATGGCTAAAAGATGCATGTCCAAAGTGACAAAGAGAGATGGGAACTAAACCCATGACTGAGCTATCCAGTTTTGTCATGTGCCAAACATCATATCACTCGTAGTTTTAGGATAGAGTCCACGATGGATGTATGAGATTGTCATATAATCAAAATTATAATTTACACAGCTAGATAAACTCAATAATTTGTGATAAATGCACATCTTTTACAAACAATTTGGTCAATTTATAAAAACAAAAAGCCAACGATTAGTAAAGCTTCATGCTGGTGCAAATATCCACAAAAATTATCCAACCATAAGTAGAGCCCTTTTCCAATGTACATATATGTGAAAATAATATCAAGACATATATAAATGGGATACAAGTACGGATTGAGTTAGGAACAACTATTTTTTAGTTTGTTTTATAAAAGTACTGTAATAGTAGACAGAAAAAAAGAATAATATATGTATAAATAAAATCATATTTTGCCACTTTGTGGGATAAATGCTAAGTATAAAAAGTAAACTGAAACCTGTTTATGTTCATATTTTTATGAATTATTATAATATCCACCAAATACCCATCAATATTAAGGGAAGTTTGTAGATGCAGATATATATGCAGATTGAGGCCTTGCGAATGATATGTTGGTCATCAGCGCCGGGTTCTAACCATGTGTTGCTATTCAAGTCTCGAAGATTTATATATATAACAATAAAACATGCTTTACAAAGCCAAGCACCAACAAAATGCATCTACCATTCCCATGCAAACATGCACAAGTAGGTTATGAGTGTGTCCAAGAAAACGCACCCTGTTTTTGCAGATATTCTGATACATATCCTCTTGTGCTTGTAATACTTCCAGCAGATGAGCAAACCTCTGCATGTGGTGGGACTCAGTGTAATCAGACTGTAAGGGTGGGTTGGTTAGTATCAGACATAAGCTTTTATATAAACAAGGCAGTCAAGCCATAAGTTAGTAGACATGCATGGATTGGAAGGAGATACTTACTATATTTATGTGTACAAATAATGTGCACAGTCAAGTCCATTTTCGAACAGAAAAAATTTGAATTCCCTTGAGAATGATACAACAGGGGTTGGACTTGGATTAATAAACATATTTTGGCCTTTAGTGTGTAAAATTACTTATTAGGGCCTACTTTACAGTTCTGTAAGTCTACAAACACACAGTCTAACTGAAATTGATGAGTGATAAAAATGAGAATAAATGGTATATTTAAGAATAAAAATATGTACCATGACAAATTTAAGTGTAACTTTAAGCAAGCTATTTGCTGTGCTTTTATTTTATTTATTGTCTTGATTTTGAAACATTTTGGCAAAGCTAAGGCTAGTTTGCCTTGTCTTACACTTAACCAATTAAACTAACAAGCTTATAATAGCAATAATAACTATAAAAATGACTTGACTACATTTTAAATGATTTCAAACTAAAACAGCTCGGTAATATTAAGAGTATTTGCTTTGGTGACCGCATGATCTAAGGTGCTAATCTCACAATATTATTATTATTATTATTATCACCGCGTCTTACTACCCGTTCGGGTTATACGCACTTACGCTAATGTGTAATGGTAGGGTGATTGTGAGATTAAATGGAGGACCTACAGTTTAACGTGGAATCCGAACCACGGTGGAGGCCTGGCATTCCCCACATTCACAAGATGTCTTGTCAGAGGTGAAGGAAGGGTTTGGTAATCAGATAAATCTTTGCCGGGACCGAGGATTGAACCCCGGCCGCCAGCATAAATCTCACAATAGACTAGACTGCTGTTAATGGGGAGATTGTGAGTTTATTCCAGTGTGGTGTACTGAGGATGGTTATTCCTAAATTATTTCCCACTCTCTTCATGCAAAGGCATGTAGACTTCCTCTAAAATTCAACCTTCCTCACCCCCCAAGCCATTAGCATAATAATTAGTAAATAAGTGTATAACCCGAATGGGTGGTAAGATATGGTGCTAAAATAATAATAATAAAAATACCAATAATCTTTACTCAGGAAAAGGTGTCAGCAAATAGTGAGTGAATTGTGATACAAACTTGGACATAGAACATGCTTATCGTGGATCTAGTTAATGAATTGAGGAGGACAAAATAATTTAATATTCGATACAGAATATAATATCAAACAAGCTTAGTTTTTAAAATTGTGTAGCATATATGTAGGTGATAATCAGTAATATATATGCTATAGTTGATCTTTAATGTTCAATTTAATTTAAGCTTAAACTAACTATTAGTGGTGTGTGAAGGTCACTTTTTATATTTTAAGCAAAGTCACGGCAAAGCTTGATACATGCGAAACAAAGTCGAAGACTACAGTTTATGTCATCACATAGTAATGATTTCAGTTTATAAACTCTCAATTAAGTGCATCTAGGTCAGGGATGGCATAACTTTTACAACCAGTGTGCTACCTCTTATTAACTTTCTTAATGAGTATTTAGAAATAAAAACTTGTTGAATATTAAAAAGTAATGATAATAAAATGAATTAAATGTAATGAACAACTAGAATGTCATTGTAAATATTTTAATAGTGACAAAAAGTTAGATTAGTAAAATTTATTAAATTGTCAAAGTGAGTGTTTTAGACGTCATTTAAAAAAACGCATGTGCATGCACATGCACAACACACATACACAGAAAAATCATGGACACACATAAAACCCCATGAAAAACACAATAAAAAACATTAACCATTAAGCACAAAACACATAAAAACATGCGCAAATGCGCGTGCCACACACACACACACACACACAAACTCTGTTAATCTGAGCTATTTCATGCGCAAATGCGCGTGCCACACACACACACACACACACACAAACTCTGTTAATCTGAGCTATTTGGGACCGAAGCTTGTTAAAACTAGCGAAAATTCGGATTAAGCGGAAGAATACAAGGATAAATTATTTTAATGAATTTTAAATTACAGTTCAATGAGTCTAATTAATTTTTCATGTATTTATTTATTGATGTATAACAGGCAATATGTTCTGTAATCATTTTTAGTTACAAGAAAACAAATTGAGTTGACTACAACATGTAAATACAAAGCATTTATTATCAGATATCTCTGTTTCTTACAATTCTCTTTTAACTTTGAGCTTGTTAATCAATAAAATATATTTTATTTGACTTAAGCTTTATCCTCCTTTTCCGAAAAGTGTGTTCAGATCATCTGGAATTTCGGATTACTGAAGTTTGGTTTAACAGGGTTTTACTGTGTGTGTGTGTTAGTTCACTACAATTAAAACAATCAACCCCTTATTTAGTTAAATTATACACTTTAAATAACTATAAATTAATTTTAAAGATTTTTGAAAGTAATTACAACACATAATACTTCTAAATTTAGTTCACTACAATTAAAAGAATCAACCCTTTATTTAATTAAATTATACAATTTATACCTATAAATTGATTTTAAAGATTTCTGAAAGTAATTAAAACCCATAATAAACACTCCTAAATTTAGTTCACTACAATTATAACAATCAACCCCTTATTTAATTAAATTATACAGATTAAAATACTTATTGATTTTAATACATATATAAAAAACACTACATAATCTTTTCCATTAAAAGTTGAAACATATTGCATTTTGCTAGCTAATATATTTATGTATGGTTCATAACTTCTTGTCTTTAACAGCACACAAGACGATTTCTAACCATTGACTCGCTTCACAAAGTTCATTGTCACATGTGAATGATAAGACTGTCAAAATATAATACCACGTTGGGAAAAAGTTTTATTTAGTGTTAATTTTTACATGTTGGTTTACCACTCAAACAGTGTTCGCATGCCACCTAGCATGCCAGAGATTTGCCATCCTTGATTCAAGGTAAGGAGAGTCGACCATGGTGGTCTTGGGGTAAAGTTCTCTTATCTCAGAACCAAATATGTGTGGGTTAAAATTCAGCCAAGGTAGATGGATTTTTCTAGAGCATTAAAATTTGTAGCAGGACTTCTTTCGGATGGGAATTAAAGCCATTGGTTCCACGTTGAGTGCGACATGTAAAAGAACCCTAGAAAATAATTGGAAATACCTTTCCTGGCAAAATTGATAATCCTTTTGTGCTCATTCATAAAAATTAGGTGTGGAAGGCACAGGGAGTCACCACACTTTCTAAACTCCCTTAGTGCATGGAATTTCTACCAGATGATACAAACAGCACTAACCAGCTGAAGGACTGAGAGCATGCCCAGTGCCGGATGGATAGAAATCACACCAAACCAACCTTAGGGTTGATGACTTAAGAATAAGAAGGTAAAGAAAGAGTTTTAGAGAAGAAAACAGAGCACATTTTTTTCTTTTATTCGACATATCTTAATAATTAAGATATTTCAGCATAAAATAATATAGATAAATTATTTATCCATGCTACATAACATATGTCATTGTTGGTGTTAAAATAAGGTTTAGTAGCTCTTCTAAAAATTATTATATATTAAAATATGTCATATTTAGTGACATATTTACTATCTATTCATGGTATATTAAACTTTCTTATTCTTCTTCTTCTTATTATTATTAGCACCGCGTCTTACTGCCCGTTCGGGTTATACACACTTACGCTAATGTGTTATGGTAGGGTGATTGTGAGATGAAATGAAGGACCTACAGTTTAACGTGGAATCCGAACCACGGTGGAGGCCTGGCATTCCTCACATTTACAAGATGTCTTGTCAGAGGTGAAGGAAGGGTTTGGTAATCAAATCTTTGCCGGGACCGAGGATTGAACCCCGGCCGCCAGCATAGAAGTCTGACACCTTACCCCTAGACCGCCAGGTCACCCCTTATTCTTATTAAGTGTTTCAAATATGTGAAGGATACTGTGGGTTTCAAAGTCAAGGGAGATTTGACTTCTGACTATGATATCTTCGAGTTTAGCACACCTCTACTTACTACGCAGAATGGATAGGAAATTGAAGAAAGTTGATACAGCTCTCTTTAGAATGTACCAACTTACTATGTTTGATTTTTTTAACCAAGCAGACACAGTAGGTACCTGTATGTTTGATTTCTTAACCAAATGTTGTCATAACAAAATGCGTAAAATAAAGAGTCTTTAAGAAACTGGAAAATGAAATTTCCGTCATTAAGGACTTGGTGTGAGGATTAGAGAGGATTTTAGTTTTTGTTTCGGTAGATCTAGGTATCATTTCTTTATTAAATAAAGTATTTACTTCTCAAATTTTATTTTTAGGTTGTACTAAGTATACCTGTTTATAACTTTAAATTACCAATATTAAAAAAATACATTAGGATGTAGAGGTATGATTAACTACTCAAATTGGCTAAGAAACAAATTAAAAATTAACCCTCACTCTAGAACAAAATAAATAAATAAATAAACTTGTTTGTGATAGAGAGAATGTTAATAAAAATGGATAAACGTGGTTTCATTTTTTAATGTAATTTTTATTATTTTATCACAGATTTGATGATACAGTGTGAAGGAAAAAGGCAAGTTTTATATTTTCGTTCAATTATAATATGGTCTATCAAACCAACAGCTGTGATTTCTCGCGGTAATACAGCCATTAACATATTTGTTTTCTTCCAAAGTGGTTAGTATGTCGCGATGCAATGTGTGTATTGTACCAAGTTTCTTCAAGCCATTTATTTGGAAAACTTAAGGTTATTTTGGTAAGGAACTAGTAACCGTGGAAAGCAAAAGTGTTAGGACTTGAGTAATTCCATCCACTCAATAGAGCATTTTAGTAGATGAGCCTTGACCTGCAAGAAGATGGGCAGTGCCTTCTAAATGTTCTTTAATGTCTTCTTTGACTTTTGTTTGTATTGTTATCTATGATGTATATCTAATCTGTACTATTGATTACAAGAATGAACAAATAGTCATTAAAAACTTTGCTTTGTGTTTTAAATATATACAAGATATGGAAACCATTAATTGATGTCATAATACCATTTACAACAAAAAGACAAAGTTGAGGACAAAACATAGGAGTTATTTGGGCACAAAATTGTTAGTTCTTAATGGATTGTGAAAGAATAATTAAAAGCAGGATACCAACACTTCAAGGAAAAAATCTGGAAACAAAATCACAACAAAGAGTGAAAATTAAATCAACTGTCGAAATTTGCAAAATTACACAAAATTAGTCCTATTTAGGTTTATTTGTACTGGTTAAGATAAAATAATTCAATACTTAAAAAAAATCTACCTTTTTCATTTTTAACAACATTATCAGACTCTATGATTAATAACAAGTGTATTTCTTTTATATTAAAACTTCTTATTTATTCACTAACATCAATCTCCCCCGCTCAAGGTTTATGGTGTCACTCTTGCAATAGAATGAACTACTGATGACGGGGAGATCAAATTTTCAATTCAGCTGGGCTGTACTAGTTAGTATTTACAAAATTGTTTCCCACTCTTCATCCACACAAATGTGGATATATTTCCTATTTCTACCTTTCTCATCCTTATCCCATATACAGAAGGCCCTATCAGGTTAGTTCGTGTGGTACACAATTTATCTTTGTGCACAGTGTTCTACTACTCATTTGGGCTAAACGCATATCTACACTAATAAATAAAGAAGGTATAGTTTAGTGGAAATGTGTCCACATATGTGTGGAGAAAGAAAGGGCTACCATTTAGGAAATACTACTTTAAATATACCTGGATTTGACCCTTGATCTCTCTATAATCGCCAGTTGCCTACTACGAGAGTGATGCCTAAAACCATGCGACCACTGAAGCAACAAATTAATTTATTTGATATAGTTTTCTACAAAATGTTGAATAAATATAGCAAAACATGGTAAGCAAAGTTTATAAGTCAGGGTAACATCCATAAGCAAATTACATATTATATTAAACTATATAAAGCCATAGAATCAATCATTTTAATATCATCTTAATGTTTCCAGCCTGTGGCCGGGTCAGTTAAGTAAAATGGAAGCAAAAAAATGTTAATACATTACTAATTACATGATATTTAGTTATTTTATAAAAAGTGTAAAATAAATAAAATTATCACAAAAGTAAATTTTACAGAAAATTATTAAGCAGTAACAATACTGTATATAACTGGCATGAAACCTGCTTTGTAGTTATTATAATACAGGTATTTTAAAATTATTTGAAAGGGTTTTTGGTTTAATTTATCTATGAATATTGTTCTTTGGCCATTGAACAAAATAGTATGTTAAAACAAAGTCAACCTAAGTGGTTAAATTTTAAAATTACATAAAATCTTTCAAGATGCATAAAAACAAATTTTCTATCAACAAATAAATTATATTAGCCACATATTTTATTTAAATTTTAAAGTAGGCTTGAATGTTTATATGATTATTGCATCTTCAAGTAATGTAATACATCTCATTGCACTAAATACTACAATATTAAATGTAAAATTCCAATTTCTAAGAAACTCCTGTTTGACATCACTAAGTTAGAAATATAAATATATATGTGAAAAAAGCCATTTAAAAATTTGCATTTTGCAAATCCACTGGTGTCCCTTGTTTGTAGTTAGTTTCCTTATTCACTAAGCTACGGGGAAAAACCTTTCCCTACAAGCAATAATTATGGTTTTGATAAGAAATATTGTTTTTTGAATTGAAGGTTACCCATAGTAAACAGATGCATATATATGCTTGTCTGCAATAATCTCTTAAGTTTTTTGCCTCAAAATGGTATTAATTTTGATAATTTCCATATAATAGAAATGTAGTTCTTAAAAATATGTTAAAAATTAGACCTACGCCACTTAAACCCTTATCCTAGTGAAGATTAATTAAAAGCAAAACAATAATTTTAAGAGCATACTTTCACAAGATAAAGGTTACATTTTTATAATTTACTAAATACATATATCACGTTATTTGTTAATCATCAAAGATTAGATTGTGTTTCAGTAAATCTTAAAAATAAGATTAAAAAAATAATTTCAAAATAGTTTTTTATGTGGTCTACTATACTTAAGCAAGAAACTCTTAAAACTGTTAGGCAAAAACACTCCAAGCAAAACAAACTCGAGAGTCAAACGGATAAATTACCAATTCATTCTCTGCCTTCGCCAAATCCACGGCCACCCTGTCAAGAGTGTTGAGGAGCTGTTGGAGCTTTACTTCACTGTCTTGTAAATCTACAACCATCTTAGCCAGTTTGGCGTATTGAGACACGTGGCGCTACACGAGAATAAACCCACCATATTTGTTTACTCACACATTTCACAAACAACAGGGGGGAAAACATTTTCCCAGTATAGTACTTGTTTAGTAACCCCACACGTCAAGGTCAGCATTACATGTATTGTTTGGTTACCACATGTCAATGCAACAATCTTGATGTGATATCCAAAAGGTGTGTACTGTCCGCAGACAGCTAAACACAATGATTACAAAAGCCAAGAATGTATTCTTCTGATTTTCCCTGTTCTAGTAATCCAAATATCACTGACTCAATAAAAGTCATTAAAAATTAATAAACACATTAAAAAAATTTAATTTGTTATAAAACATTATTTTTGGAATGCGCTAAAATAATGTTAAACATAAACTTAATTAAAAACTGTGTTTAAGTAAGATGCCCCATTGGCCTTTGAGCAGATGGACCAATATACTTAACATGGGCAAGTGTGTGGGGTACTTTATAACTCAGTTTTCACTGAACTATTGATACTTGCATTAATGTTTTTTTTATATGTTTTGTTTTATTTTGGTGCTAATTAAACACATTTCACAGAATAAAAACAAACTAATTGATAGATAGTAATGATTGTTTTAATGTATAAATAAAAAGTGTCAATCATAACATGAATCTTTTAAAAAAAAGTTATACCCTATGTAAAAAAAACTGTTTACACTATTATTTTGCTAATTTGTATGGATACAAATAATGAATACATATACAATACATATTCTATTTATAAAGATAAATTTAAAAATATCTAACTCTGGGCTAGTACTGCCCTCAATCCTCATCTGAAAATTATATCAATATTTTACCAACTTCTGCGGGAGACTGTAATGATACTGTTTTGGATCCCTCTCATATATTAAAAAGGTCATAGATGAAGTGTATTTTTCTTTAAAGTATTGTATGTAAAATATCCTTTTAATACTTCATCCATGGAGAATACCATGCTTTTCAGAATTAATGTCAATAGATTACACCATAAGACTTATTTTGTCTTTTAAAAATCAATTCCATACTAATACCGAAAAAGCAACTGACAATAGCTCCCTCTACTCAATAGGAAGCTAGCCTTCACAACACCTGTCGCCAATAGTCTTTCTAATAGCTGGTTTCGACACTTGTGACAAGGGGGTCCAAGAGGCAAGGGGTAGGTTATATATAGGCTGCTTGTGCATACGAATATATAGAGTAGTCACTTAAATCTACACAGCATGGTACTCAAAACACGGAACGTGTAATGTTACAGAGAAATAATCTGTAGTTCAACTAAACTGTATTATATAAAATTATATCTTCAGTGCCGAAGATAAAATCACTTTATTAAATCTTGTGCAAAATTAAAAGTCTTATTTATTTAATTAAAATATCCAATAGTAAAACCGTATCATAATAATTGGCGCTCAATCACGGAGCTATACAAACCGATTATCTCACAATACAAATCCAGTACGCAATTATATAATCAAAATACTGTACTGCTTTAATTAGTGCTCGATCAAAGGGCAATTATCAGCTAACTAAACGGTATCACTTCAATCGACGCCCATTGCCGATGCGTAGCGTTTTAATTGGCGCCCAATGTGGACCAAATAATTCAATAACACTATAATTGACGCTCAATCACAGGGCTATAAAAACCAACTCTCTCATAATATCGTGCCGCTTTAATAAGTGCTCGATCATGAGGCAATTATCACCTAATTAGACGGTATCACTTCAATCTGCACCCATCGCCGACGTGTAACACTTTAATTGGTGCCCAACGCGGACCAATTAATTTCATAACGCAATAAAACATGATCAAAAATGGATAGTGATTAGTTTTTTTCCCTTCATTTTGAGAATGTGCACTTTATAAAACCAATTTATTATATCAGCACATGATTTATGAAACTAACTTATTTCTAAGGCATATAAAACAATCAGTAGTCGAAATGTAAATTCACTAATTATAACTTTATAGTCCTGCTGGGAATCAAATCAAGGACCCATGTTTCAATAGGGGATAGAAAAAAAGAAGCCGCTAATAGTTAGACTACAATATGGAATAATTATTTGAAAATCCATTTGCTAAATAAAAAAACTTGTGTTGTTATAGCAAGCGTGTGGGATGTTTCAATACACAACAATGAGTGTATTTTAAATAGCTTCAACTTACAAACAAATAATTACATTAATTTAATTTCAAATATACCCGCAGGCAGCCAACTTCAAACTGTAGGAATAGAAAGATTAATGTGCTTCTCAGGCACCTTACAGTGTTACCACACCAACAAATATAAATTTGGGGAACTCTATATCTCTGTCTGCCAACTTGAGGGTTAAGGATATTTCGCTTACCCTCAGAGTCAAGTATACTATTTTCCCTGATTAATTAAACAATTCTTTGACATTTCTGTTTTCATGTCAATGAAATTTTCAATTTTTAAATATTTTTTCCTGACTATTCCACCTTGATTAATAATGTGGCCACCCTAGTGTCTTAAATAATAGTACAAAATTCACCTAATGAAAAACATTTTTCTAGTGATTTATCTTAAAACCAAATTCAACATGTTCTTTTGAATCTTAAATAGAAACTAAAATTATTGCTTCTTTAAGATTCCAGTAACTACTAAACCTTCTGCTGCCGGGAGTTATCCTGATCTTATCAGATGTAAATGCACTCTACACAAATATCGTCCACATATACAGACTCACAGCAATTGAAGATTGGCCTCCTGGCTATCAACTTTCTACTGCATTGCTAGTTAAACCGGCAAATTCCATACTAGGGAAGAACTCCTACACATTTCCGGACAAAGTATACCTATAAATAAAATGTACTCCTAAGGGGACATGTATGGCACGCTCTTATGCAAACATATACATTAGCAGACTAGAGTGCATGTTCCTGGTTCAAAAATTTCTACAGGCCCTATGACATCTTAATGATATGAACCAACACTGCTGAGCAATTGTATTTCTTCCTTGCAGAACTAAACAATCCCCTCCCACCGCCCCATTAAGTTAATTAATTCACCCTTGATATACTTTTAATGTATTTGGACATCACACTCAATGAGGAACATGTAAACTATCATGCACATTAATCAAACCGACCACCAATATGACAGCTTTCACTTATTGAGAATGAAGAGATCAATTCCATTTAGCCTAGCCATCAAGGCCTAAGAATAATTAACGATTACGAACATTCAATCTACAACATGCCTTCGTCAATAGTGAGCAACCAAATAGAGCGCAATCAATTTAACATGCCTACAAGAACAAGCAGGAAAAAAAAGTTTCTATTGTGAATCATTTAAGGGTTTGCGAAACGTCGATAAACTTTGACTTCGCTTAAACTTTAATTCAAAAGTAAAATTGAGTATTCAACAACTATGAAGCTTTGCAAAAAATAAATAAAAAATTTCAAGTCAAAACATACATTTGTATCTTTATTTTAAAACACAAAAGGGATAAAAAGGAAATTTGTAAATTATTATTATTAGCACCGCGTCTTACTACCCGTTCGGGTTATACGCACTTACGTTAATGTGTAATGGTAGGGTGATTGTGGGATGAAATGAAGGACCTACAGTTTAACGTGGAATCCGAACCACGGTGGAGGCCTGGCATTCCCCACATTTACAAGATGTCTTGTCAGAGGTGAAGGAAGGGTTTGGTAATCAGATAAATCTATGCCGGGACCGGGGATTGAACCCCGGCCGCCAGCATAGAAGTCTGACACCTTACCCCTAGACCGCCAGGTCACCGATGAAATTTGTAAAGAATGATAGGACACATAGATAGGAACGTATAAAAGGTATAAAATAAAGGACAAACACAGGAAATGGACATTGGATGCAAATACATAATACATCTTTATAAAGAAAACCTGTTTTCACTTTATAAGGCAGTTATATTATAATATATATTATATTTGGAAGAAGGAAAAACTTCAAAAATAGTTATTTTTTACTATTTTTACATGGTGCCTTTTTAAAATTATAATTTCAGTTGAATTAAAAATTTAAGATTGAGAATTCCTATTGATTGTTTTCAAATCTAATTATTTAAAACTTGTATTAATACATTCCATTACAAAACCAACATTAGTTACCATTTAGTATAGAATTATGTTGGCTAACCAGTCTAAAATCAGTGCTGATCAACCTTGCAATAAATATTCAACCAAACTTACCACATTTAAATAAAAAAGCATTTATTATTTTATATTGGCTACTAGAAATAATATTTTAACCATCTTATTCATAAGTATTAGAAATTTAACTGAAATAAATTTCATAGCAAAATAATTTCCAGTGAGAGCCCATATAAGAAACATGCTCAACTGCACATAGTGGAATGGAATTAAAATAAAAGAAGTGTTTATGCACAATTATTGCATTAAGGACTGATAAACAGAAAATGAAAAACTTCAAATTTCTGACTGCTTGTGATTCATATGTTTTTACATAGGGTACTAAAATTATGAAGGCTTATTTTGGGGAAATATTAGATCATTAAAAGGTAAATTTTAAACTTTTTGTAATCATGAGTGTAATTTTAATGTCTTTAAAGACATGAGTGATGAAACCATTTAATTAATATCTTTTTAATTATAATTTTAATTGTGAGTGTTGTTCTTGTTATTGAATAATTTTATTATGTTTGTCTTGCCCTAACATTTTAAATATAGGCTACTATTTTCCTTTTAAAATAAAAAAATATATTTTCTTATAATTTTAAAATTATAGATAGACTCAAACTTTGAAGCGTTTTGGAATACTCGCCTTGAGTTCGACTCGAGTGAAAAAGCCCCAACTTGCAGTGTTCTCATTTTTACCCAACACTCAACATTTTTGTAAATATTCAAACTTTGATTCAGATTCAGGAATATCTCGTATTATTCGATTCGACTTCACTTTTAATTTAAAAAGTGGACTTCACACACCCTCATTGATAATTGAAAGGATAGGAGCCCAGACTGTCTTTGATGGAGGTTTACTGCTTTTGAGAATTTATTAAATATATAATATTAACAAAAACACATATTACTATTCAAGCTTCCACTGTGCCAGACAGTTTTATCAGGCAGAGGATTAACATAGTGGCCAAGTGTCTCGTAATGCTTATTGTGCTTTGTTAGGCTGAGTTGTTAGATAATTATCCAATATATTTATCCTCTTTCAGACGATGGTCTCACACTTGATGTGTGCTTGTAAATATTGTGTGTTATACTAAATTACCAATACCAATAAATGCCCAAAAATGTAGGCTGGGCTACTTTCTTTTAAATTTACAATCATTTCCAATGATTTAGCAAAGGGCTATTTTTAACTATTCAAGTTTATTTGTCAGAAGCAAAATTCTAGATGTAACCAAAATAAGATATCCTATGAAAGGCCCATAAATAACTGGCTTTGAAAGTTTTGTCTTCAAACTAGAATACAATCAGTTCAAAGATGTACCATCTACGTCACACCTTGAGGACTATTTGAAATGTGTGCCGATAGATGGCACTTCGCGCCCACTGAGTTCAGAGGTGGAGTGCATAAGAATAAGTCAGTGATGTAAGGATTGTTGAACAGGATAGGACTAACCCGTGTGCCGCACGAGGTAGAACAGTGTCAGACGGAAAACATTTCTTGCGTGCCCAGTGGGCCAGTGTATTGGCAAGTAAGAGAACTGGGGGTGGATTCACGACTGGTCCTCCTAAAAAATGTTATCAGTGTGGGTTGACTGATCACCTGGTAAGAGAATGTACTTATGGGAGGGGTAGCCAAAATACCAAGGGTGGACAAAACGTCACACATTTATTTGCATTCAAGAAACCAAGGGAAGCAAAGTGTCAATGAGAAAGAAAGGGAAATAATCTATTACGAGGGGTGAGAATCAGTACAGGAAATACATTTGCTGTCGCTCTCTGAGATACAGGGGCGAGAGATAATGTGCTTTCTGGAGAATTCTACTGCAAACTTCAAGAGAACAGATTAGTACAAATGGTATAAGAGTGTGAATTAACATGTATATTAGCCACTGAACAGCCTTTAAAGATCGAAGAAAAGGCCAAAGTAGCGCTAAAGATAATGCCATTTAAGTGGCCTGTCTGGTTTTTGATATTTCCCTCATTACTCAAAGAAGTTATCTTAGGGAAGAGGTTCATAGTGAATTTGGGACTGAAGATAGATTTCCACAAGAAGGAGGTGATGTTCCCGTTTGCAACAGGATGTGTGGTACCATTGGAGAGAATAGGTAACTTGGGAGAGAGGCCAGTCAGTATGGTAGATGACTCAACAAGGTTGGGCGTACCGACATGACACACTCGATTGAACTGGACAATCTCACCCCTGTGAAATCCAAACCTTATTTATATGCACCTCCTAAGTTTCAGATATTAAAAGATCACATAAAATCTTTGGAACAGAAGGATATAATACAATGCTCCAGCAGTTCCTACGCTTCTCCTTGCTTTCTGATTTATAAAGAAAACAAAGAGGGACAGTTGGTTATAGATTATAGAAAATTGAGCCGGAAGATCAAATATGAGGTGATGCCAATTCCAACCATAAAGATGGTGTTGCAATTCTTGGGTGGAGCAGCACTGTATACAATTATCAATCTTAACAAGGCATATTACCAAATACCATTGTCCAAAGAGACCAGACCGTGGACTGCCTTTATTTCACAGGTTGGGTTGTACGAGTTCAATGTATTACTGTTTATGCTAGCCACTTGGGCCCAAATACTAACACGACTCTTGAACACCATTTTCGGGGACATACAAGTTTTTCTGTTCAACTATTTGGATGACCTTGTAGTGCACTCTAAAAACAGGATCTGAAGCTCAAGGTTAATTGTGAATCCCGATAAAATTTGTTTTGCAGTGTCAGAAATTGATTTTTTGGAGCATTGTATCACATTCGAGGGGTTGTCTATTAACCCGGAGAGAACCAAGGCAATACGAGAATTCCCCTTACCAAAAACGAGGCGCAAATTAGTCCAGTTCCTAGGAATGGTAGGATTTTATGGGCGGTTTATCCCCAATCTCTTGTCAAAAACCTGCCCACTGTACTAGCTTAATAAGATGGAAAACCCTCTCAGATGGTCAGACAGCAAGGAAGCCTTCCATAGTCTCCAAGAAGACCTTATCACTCCACCGATCATAAAGATAGAGGATTTCAAACAGAAATTCGTGCTACAAACGAACGCCTCGTCAATCGGGTTGGGAGCAGTGTTAGCCCAGGTAGAAGCAGGTAGTATACGGCTTGTGGCTTATGAGAGTAGAGTACTGCACAGTCACGAGAAGAATCACCCTACTTATGAACTGGAAGCTCTGGCCGTGGTTCGGTACTGACAAATTCTGGGTGTATCTGGAGCATAGCCAGTTCGAGCTGCATTGCGACAACCAAGCACTTTCCTGGCTAGTGAATCACCCTAGGCAAACAGGGAAGATAGGGAGGTGGATAGCAAGGTTGGAATCGCTATGGTTTGAAGTAGTCCATATCCCGGGAAAGAGTAACTGCGTTGCGGATGACCTAGCTCGAATGTTTGAAGAAGATGGGAGTGATACAGGTAGAGACAAAACAAGAGACCCAGTTCCACTAGGGGTATTGGGACAAATGCTGGAGATATTTTCATCCATTAAGTTAGCACAGAAGAATGATCCAATTCTGGCAAAAGTTTGTAGGGACCTTTCTGAGGGGAAGCCAGTGGCCAAATTTAAAATGCAGGGAGAACTACTTGTTGACTAGACCATCAGAGAAAATATGTTTGAAGGTTGCTGCCCCAGAGATACATACAGACGTTGTAATAAGGTATTACCATGAATGTCCCCTGGGAGGACACTTAGGGATAGCAAAAACAGTTACGAAAGAAAGATGTTCTCTTGGGAACATGTGAGGAGTTGCAAGATGTGTACCAGTGCTAAGCCAGTCCAAATGACAAATGTGCTTGGAAGTTACGAGCTTTCCAATGCAAAGATTGTTTATAGATTTCTTTGGACCACTACCCCGGTCGAAAGTAGGATATACATATATTTTGATAGCAAGAGACGAATTTACTAAGTACGTTTGGATGATGCCAGCTAGAAGATCGACGGCAGAGGCAGCAGTGAAACTACTGGATGAAAACATTTTCTGAAATTTTTGGACTAACTTGCACAATTGTATCCGACAATGGGAGTCAGTCACAGTTGGGGACTTTTAAGGATATACGCTTTGCGAGGGGTATTTGACATGTTACGACCTCACCTTACTATCCCAACCCTTCACAAGTGGAGAAATTCCACCAGAACCTGAAAAACGTGCTTATTGCATATCATCACGCAAATCATAGGAGATAGGATGCAAACCTGACATGGCTGCAACTCACATTTAACACAGCTGAACATGTGAGCCATGGAAGAACCCCATTCAAACTCTTATTTGGGAATGAACCATTAAAACTGAATAATCTCCAGTGGGAGATATTCCCAGAGGACTGGGAAGAGAAGCCCACTCAGACATCAAGCGCTGGGCTGAGGCTCTAGAACGTTTAAAAAAGGCACATGAAGCAGTATCCAGACAGTACAACAAGGATAGGGAGCCGGTCCCGTCTAAAGTAAGAGGCCAGTTAGTTTGGAAGATGCACAAAATAAGCAAAGTTGGGGAAGGGGCTACTGCTAAACTTGACTTTAGGTGTTTCACCCCTGCTACAATTGAACGGTTTTTGACACCGGTTATGGTGCAGTTAGTGGAGCCTGATTCTGGTTGTCTCACCCGGGAATCTCACGTCAGCCAATTGAAACCATACCATGGTTTAGTAGATTTAAAAAGAGAGGTAGGAGATTTCTCTGGTTAGGGGGTTGCCGCTTGTTTTCGGTATAGCTTGTAATTTTGCTATGTTTTGCTTAGTTTAGTTTTGCGCCAGGCGGATGACGAGTTTGGAGGAAACGGGATAGAGATGTAATTTAGTTCTTTAAGGTTTAGTCTGTAAGTCTTCATATGTATTTATAGTCATAAATTTGTGTATTTTGGTGGCCACCTGAAATATTAACTGTGTTTATATGTACAAGTGTAATTTTATTTATTTTGCGTATTTAGACAAAATTATGTTTTGTATGATCCTATATAATTTTGTATATTTAAATATTTATTTTATAAAAAAAAGGGGGAGTGTGTACCATCTAAATCACACTTTGAGGACTATTTGAAATGTGTGCTGATAGATGGCACTTTGCGCCCACAAAGTTCAGAGGTGGAGTGCATAAGAATAAGTCAGTAATGTACGGATTGTTGAACAGGATAGGACTGACACGTGCTCCGCACAAGTTAGAACCGTGTCAGATGGAAAACATTTCTCGAGTGCCCAGTGGGCCAGTGTATTAGAGTGTTTAAGTGTGTTCTGTTTCATTTGCCTTAAAATAGTGTGGGACATCAAAGTTAATCAATTTACTCACTAATATAATTATGTTGAACTTAACTTCGCTGTGTTTTCTTCACAAGTGGATTAATCTTATTTTGTAAACAAAATAACAGGGAGTAGTAACCGAGTATCAAAGCTCAATTAGTGGAATTTTCACGGTCAGTGAGGTGACATGACCGTGTAGTGACGTATTGGTACTACATTGTGTCGGGGAAATATAGCTAGTGATAACAAAAGGGGTACTAAGCTTACCCCTAAAACATGATTAAATAAGTCAAAGAAAAATTAATGACCATAGACATGACAAAAATATCAAAAATAAAGAAAAACAAACATGATAAAATCCATATTTTGGACTTCAACCAATGTTACCTTACTAATATACTTAAAACCCTCAGAAATCTACAACCTTTCCCAGCTAAGGGAATTGGACCCATAAAATATATCACCTAATCTATACAGGTTACCAGCCATAACATCAGATGAACTACCCTCATTTCCTTCCAACACTCACTAGCCATTTTTAGCCATTTAAATGTTACGGTAAAAATAATAACTATTGACTCCTAATAGTAATCCTTTTAAAACTGTATTTTATTGTGAATTGTTTGTTTTAAAAATATGATTAGTTTTAATACACAAAGCTTAGAATTATTATTATTATTATTATTTAGCACCACATCTTACTACCCGTTCAGGTTACACACTTTAAGTACTAATTACACTAATGGATTAGGAATTGGGAAGGTTGAATTAGAGGAAGTGAACCCACATTTGCGTGGAGGGAGAGTGGAAAACCATTTAGGAAAAACCTCCCCCAGCTCACCCGACAGAAATTCAAACCTCGATCTCCCCGTACTCAGCAGTCGGGCTCAGCACAACTAGCGCGTTAGCCAACTACACCACCGAGGCGGGTCACAAAGCTTAGAAAAAAAATGTATATTTGAAATTATAGAGCAGTATTGCACTCAAGTTAAAATCATGTGTAAATATGGTGTGTTTTAGATTTCCAGGGCTATTGAACCTGTACAAAGTTGAGCTGAAACCTTGAATCTTTTAACTACCAATACTTTAAAATAATTTAGACTAGGCCATATTTAACTATTTACAAATTAAATTGAAAAGTTTTTTGACAAATTTTAAAGAAAGTTTAAATAAAATACACATTTCGAGGTGAACAATAAATATTTATTTATAAAATAGATAAAGTAAAAGTCTCATGAGAATACTTACGGGGTTGCCAGAGTTTTTTAAAGTGTCCATTAGAGAAGACGTCTGCTTGATGTACTCCCTGATTTGATTCAAACGGCTGGCGACCTGGTTTCTGTCCGGCTGTGAACAAATAAGGAAATGATAAAACTTGAAATAGTTTTTAATCAGCAGTCAATACTGTTACAAGCTTAACTTTCTTATTAAAAGTTCATACCAGAGAAAGTAAATAAATAGTTAGTTGTTAGTTTTATTTCTGTGGCTGTTTATAAATTTAGTACACAAAAATATACTGTATATATTATTTAGTTTAATAAATATAATATATTTCTATAAAAAAATTAGGAACCCTCGAATCCCTCGAATTCTTAAGGATGTAGGAGAGTCAAGGATTTGAGAAAACATCAGATTTGAAACTCAAATTATTAAATAAAAATTCAGTTTTTCAATTTAAATTTGTTTGAAGACTCTATAACTGCCTATTGGTGGTTCAGATACCAACATAATAATAGGAAAGACTCAACAAACAGGCCCCAAACCAGTAATTTATCACTTAACTGAATGTATAAATGCTATAATATGTGGAATATAAGCAAAAGTTAACTTTTTTTAGTAGCTATTTCTATTATCTGGGTTTCATGATTTTTTTTTCAAGATTCAGATTTAAATTACATATTCAGGATTCTAAAGTAAAATGAAGATTCAGATTCAAGATACGCGATTCAGATTCGTAAAATAGTGGATTTGACCCAACTTTAGCTCTTATAATGCTTATTTATGACTAAGCCCAGCATAATAATTATAGTAACAACTTAGCAACCAAAGCAAGTTAATTAATTTACCCTTCATCTGATTGTATTATAAACAAAGATGTTAATTTTCAGCAACCATTTTATTGTCTATTGAAACTTAAGAATAACTGTAGCAAAACAAACCAATGTTTGCCATATTTACTAAGATTCAGGTAAAATGAAGATTCAAATTCAAGATTTAGATTCATAAAATAATGGATTTGTCCCTTCTCTAGTTTTAATAGTTAGTACTAAAAAAAGTGATGTTATGGCATAATGTAAACCAAAGAATAATAAAAATATTTTGAAAGTGCTGTCATTGATTTTTCATTTTCAAAGAGTTTTCTTTAATTTTTTGTTTAATGTCCTACAAACACTATAAGAAAATTATAGGTCTAAGTAGACTGACTTTAATATAAATCTTAATATAGAAATTTCTACTTACGGCTTTTAAGGAGATGTTTTTTTTAATACATAATTATTATACATTGAAATTTTATTTATCAGTATGGCTAGGTTATTTTGAATAAAAACAATAAAAAAGTCATCTTTGTTTCAAAATCATATCAATTGTTTATAACCTATGGCCAGGTCAGTTTAGTAAAATGCTTCCACCTTCATTTATTTTTTCAGCATTATTCCTACTTTAATCACTTCCATTAGTTTACACTACCTTGCACACTTTCTGTTATCTGCTCTTCCTAAAAATTTCTAGGTCTCCTATGGGTCTATTTCCTGCACACTTGATTTCCACTTTTCTCTTTGGCATACTTTCCTTTCTGTCCACATCACATGCCCTGACCATCTCAGTCTTGCTTTCTCTACTACCTCCTGTACTCCCTCTACTCGCACTCTTTCAAGGATAACGTCATTCTTTATCCCGTTTCTCCTCACAAACTTCATTCCCAAGACCTCCACTTTTCTTGTTTCTTGTACATTCAATGTCAATGTTTCTGCTACATAGTAAAAAGTACACCCTGTACAGTATTTCCTCACACCTCAAACGCACTTCTCTTCTCCATAGCAGGTTTCGTACACATCTATAGACCATCTCCCCATGCTGCCTTTTAATTATTAGATCCTCTCTACACTGATCCTTCTCCTTATTAATACTTCCAAGATATTTTACACTTTGTTATTAGAAATCATATGAATTATGAAATAAAAATCCAAGAAACAATGAGATAGATTTATTTATGGTTTTTTTTAGAGTTAATTATTTATTTGTACTCATATTTTAAAGATTTACTTGGTAGATTAAGTAAAGGGATATCCATATTTGTATCTCAAGCATGTTATGTCATCAGAAGTCACAGAGTTTCAAATGCATTTCAGAGCTTCTCCATAAAGAACAAATGCTGGCTACCCAATTACCATTGAGTGCAGGATTATCCCAACATGTTTCTGGTGTTTCCATTTAGGTCCAATGTTTAAACTATCATAGATTATTTTCAGAGTGTTAATGTAAAGTGGCCAAGATTATGGTAGCAAATATTCAAGAAACATATAGAAAATGATGAAAGATAGTAATTTATTTTTATTTTTGGGTGGATTAAAGAGTGAAATTGAATAAATGTTTGATACACAGTCTGATAGAAAGTGATATGATAATAATGATGATATGTGTGTACAGGTAAAGTATCTATTGTGTGAAGTGTTTTCTTTTGAAAGGTGAATACCCTAGAATTTACAAAATAAAACAGAATAACTCGTTTGGTTAGCAGAGAGCATGATGAGATTCTTTTACCTTAAAGAATTTCAGCCTATGTCAACCTACAGATGCGACCATTTGTTACTGGACATAAAAGACACCAACCATTTTCTTAAAAAATTCAATAGCTTTCAACAACCTTTGTCTCAAAATACTATACTTGTCACCATCGACGTTGTGTCGTTGTGTACCAACATTCCTCATGTTAATGGCCTGGCTGCAGTATAACATTTTCTCGGCAAGCGTCCAATCAATACCACACCTATCACATAATTTATCCTGGATCTTACTACATTTATACTACAAAAGAACAACTTTAAATTCATGAATCAGAACTTAATTCAAACCAAAGGCAAAGTGATGGGTACAAGGATAGCACCTTTTTATGCCAATCTGTTTGTGGGCAAACTGGAAAAAAACATTTCTTGGCCACCAAATCAACAAACCACTTTGCTGGCTTCACTTCATCAATGGCATCTTCATGGTATGGAGAGATGACCAAAACAATCTAACCTTATTTTTAAACAACCTAAACTCCTTTTCTGCTCTGAAGTTCACCTCAAATCAATCCCACAACCAGGCAACATTTCTTGATGTAGACATTAAGCTCTTAAATGGCCACATCAAAACTTTTGTACATCTAAAACCCACTAATAGACAAAAATATCTATATTTTGATAGCTGACACCCATTCAACACAAAAAGATATATCCCATACTGAATTTGACATACGGGTTCATCACATGTCCTTCGATCTATAAAGACTTCAAAACGTCCAGAAAATGTTCAAAAAGCCTTTAAAGAGAGAGGATACCCTAAGCCTCTCATTAATAATCTACTTTGACTAGCTGAAACTCCACAATCACCCAAACCTGAAAAACCAGATACTATACCTCTGGTGACTAAGGCCTACAAAAGCTCAACAAAATATTAGCGTCAGGTTTTCACATATCGGAAGCATCCAGCTGTAACAACAATATTCTTAATAAACCACCAGTCCTTGTGTATAAGCAGTCTATATCACTTAGAAATCTTCTGGTACACACCAAACTCAAAATTGAAAATGACACAACCTTCATTCAACCACAAGGCTCTCAACCCTGTAACAAAACAGCTTGCAAAACCTGCCAAATACATCATCCAGAATCCACTTTCTCTAGCAACATCAACAAATTCATCTATACCATCAAAGGCAATCCCACATGTGAGTCCAGTAACCTAATTTACCAACTAGAATACCAACAATATACAGCACAATATATTGGCCTACCACTGAAACTCTCTGTAAACGAGTGAATGGACACCGCCATAACACCAAAATCAAGAATCCAGAAAAATCCATTTCAGCACATGCCTTCACAAATAACCTCAACTGTGAGGACTGCTACACTGTCAAAGTGTTAAAATCACTCAGCAGGATACAATGCAATATGTTCCAGTTAAGAAGATGAGAACTGGTATATCAATGGATCACATAGTCTAAAAAAAAAAACCACCCAACTTAAATATTCATTAATTTCAACCCAGAGGTTACACTAACAGCACCAACCATCCACAGAATAAAAGAGGAACCTTCAGAGAATTTCAACCCCACCAGAAAAGTTTTCATCCTTCTCAATCAATTTGGTATCACTGAAGACAACATCCTGTGTAGTCTAACTACTACTACTACTACTTCCTAAGGAAGATACTATAATAACATCAAAATATTGAAGTGTGTGTAAATATATGTTAGTGTTTTAATGCTCTATTATTTTCCTACTATTCTATAATTTTATTTACTATAAAAAATTCCCTTAAGGAGTAATATGTATTTTGTGTTCTGATTTTCTTACCAAATTTGTTATACTTAGAGTTCTAGAGGATAATTTTTTTTATAAAGACCTACACTCCATTAATTAGAAGTTCAAATAAATTCCTGCAGGACAAGTGGCTCAGTGGCCAAATGATGACATGATTACAAAATTTAATCGATTTATATTATAACTTAATTAACAACATACGGAAAATAAAATAATTTAAAAGAATGATAGTTTTAGTCAGTAAACACTTCAGTGAATAATTTTAGTCATTAGTATAATATGTTGTCGAATATTAAAAATTATGCCCTGGGAAGAGAAAAGAATTTCTTCAAAATAGTTTGATAAAAGTATTAAATTATGGTTTCACAACATTTAATTATCAATCATTCGTATATACTGTATTAAAATACTAGCTTTTATTAACTTTTTTGTTTCAGTGTTTGTAAATTTTGAAATAGTTTCTATTTACTATAAAAATATAATCACCTAAAGTAACTTTGAAATTACAATATTTGTTAGATTCCACCCAATTGTACTATGTATGCAATCAATTTGCACAGTAGATATTCCTTTCTGGATCTCATACTTGAATCCTATTTTTCCATCTTTTTTTTAAACTTAGATGCAAATAATTAAATCTCTAAAAGTTTTATAATTATTATCTGCTTTACAATAAAAAGAAATGAGATGAAATTGAAGATGTGAGTAGAATAGTAAGATCGTGTTCTAATTTGCACAGGTTCAAACTCACCATTTTAGATATATTGCTTTTGTTTTCCTTGTCAGGAAGCACATTGCGAGGAGTCCTACGAACTTGAGGGTCCTTCCTCACTGGAGCAGAACAGCCTTGTCCAGTCATGTCCTGAGAATGACGGCCCAGCATACTCCAAGACATCTTAAAAACACATAATACTCTTAAAATATTCATAAACAAGAGTTTATCATACATCTTCTATATAAATAAAATGAAGAGTTTGTTTGTCTGTACATCATGAGCATCTATCACATACGGAGCGATTAAATTTAAATATTAGTAGCCTTGTACACAAACACATGAACACCTCCAAGTCGAAATTTTACAGTTTCAATTAAATTAATTAAAAACCGGGTCAGAAGCAATACATAGAAGATTTTTTGTGTCTGTTCGAAGCAAAGCATTGCCCAGGCTAGCCACAAACTGTATTGCATGGTTACCGTGGGCAGTGTCAGGTACTTCTACTAGTAATACATGAAAATAAATTCACAAACATGCTTAAAAAGAGTAGATCATACCACATTCATTAACAAGAATTGGAGAAATATAATTCATAAACAGAATATCTTAATACCAAATTATTATTATTATTATTATTATTATTATTATTATTATTATTATTATTAGCACCGCGTCTTACTACCCATTCAGGTTATACGCACTTACACTAATGTGTAATGGTAGGGTGATTGTGAGATGAAATGAAGGACCTACAGTTTAACGTGGAATCCGAACCACGGTGGAGGCCTGGCATTAATACCAAATTCATATATGAGGTTATAGGCCTATATATAATACTGTGTGTCTGGGCTACATCATTTGTAGTTTTGTAGTGGAAATATTGGCCAGTATTAATGTACCGTTGTCCAGGGGACGCCTGAATGTACCATGGAGGCTCTTTCCATGTTTCAATGAGATGAGGGTGATTGTGAGTGTGTAGAACCAGTGGAAAAACTAAAACCTCACTTTTGGGAAAAATTTGAAAAATACCCAAGGTAACAGCCGGAAATCGAACCCCGGACCCCTAGGCTCATAGTCAGGTGCACTGACCACTACACCCCTGGGCGGGTTATATGTGGGGATGATCATAAAAGAAAGATAGTCATTCTACATTCATAAACAAGAGTTGACTTCAAGAGTCTTCAATCAATGACTAAGCGGAATTTATTCCTCTCAAGTTATGTGCGAGCGGTTCAGAATCCATGCCATATACATGTCGGTTATAAAAAAAATGCCAAGGTTGGAAATGAGTTACAGCCTTAAAGGTGAGAGTCAGGCACAGTATATCTATCTGGTAAGTCCAAAATATGTAACATACTTGCTGTTCATGTTCCACAGGAACATACAATGTGGATGTGAAGCGACTATTGTCTTGAGAAACAGCAGGATCTGCAACTAGAAAATATGTATGTTCAAGTTACATCATTTGTGTGTATCTGTGTATACATATATATATATATATATACACACACACAGTGATTGATTTCTAAAATTTTAGGTAACAGAACGCACTACCAATTTAAAAAAAATTTAAGCTTCATAAAATGTTTTAAAACTCATCATAATGTGATTGTGTTTGAATGAATTTCGTGTTTGCCTTAATAGAGGTACCAGAATACCGTTCTGTCAGAAGTTAAGTAGTGTATATGTATGTACACAAAATCAACTATATATTAATTTATTTTATTAATATACCATAATTCTGAATAGTGTTGTATTAGCAAACAATTTACAAGCTAATGCAATCCAGGACAACACAAATAACATTTAATTTTCAACTCTGGACCAGAATTTTTCAAACCTTGTCCTCCAGAGCCCTTGAGCTTTGCCATAGTTATCTCAAGCTATGTGAGCCAATTTTAGAATGGTCTTTAATTGTTTATCACACTTTAAAAGAGTGTCAATAATTGGAATTGCCAATTTTTTTTAAATCAATAAGGAACATATGCTAAAGATACAGCCAAAACATGTAATTTTTTGAGTTTGTTTATAGTTTTATATTTGTAAAATTTAATTGTCATAGTTGCATGATTCATAATATTAGTTTAACATTTTTTATGAGGCCTCCAGCATGTATTTTTTTTGGGCGCAAGAAGATTATCATAATAATCATCATTAATTAATATTATTATTTAACATTATTATTATTTATTATTATTATTATTAGCACCGTGTCTTACTACCCGTTTGGGTTATACGCTTTAAGTACTAATTACGCTAATGGATTAGGAATTAGAAAGGTTGAATTAGAGGAAGTGAACCCGCATTTGCGTGAAAGGAGAGTGGAAAACCATTTAGGAAAAACCACTCCCAGTTCACCCGACTGAGATTCAAACCTTGATCTCCTCATCCTCAGCAGTCGAGCTCAACACGACTAGCGCGTTAGCCAACTACACCACCGAGGCAGGTTGCTTTGGTCTAAAAAGTTCAGTAACCTCTGCCTTAGACCACTAAGCAGCCTATTTTTTACCCCCCACCCCCACACTTGGAGCAATAATTAATTTATATATATTCCAAAAAACACACAATAATACAATTTATAGTAAACTGTTAAAACAAAGAGGTCTAAGTTAATTATTTATGTGAGGTATTTAACATACATTTTCTGAATTGACTAATTATATCAGAACACGAGAATTTCTATGAATGAAAGTGAGAGTGTCTACCATTTTATACTACGAAAGGTATTTTCCCATACCTTCCAAGATTCTTTTAAATGTCACAATCAACATGGAACTGACGACTTTACTTCCTCACTGAATAAAGTTTTACTATAGATTTTTATAACTCAAAGACAGTGCCCCATTCTTGGCTGGGTTTGAACCCACAAACCTCAGGTCTTGAGACAAGAACTTTATTCCAAGACCACCGAGGTCGACAAGACGTCTAAGTGATAGTCCTAGTGGTTGAAGTATAGTGCTTTTCAAGATGACTAACAAATTACCTCTGTGAAACTGGTTCAATTCCCATTCAGGATATGAGAGCATGTGGGATGAGGGTGGTTCTGGGATCACTCCAAGTGCTAAACTCCCCTAGTGTGTAAAACAGTTTTAAAATAAGCAATTGAAAACACCTGCAGGCAAGATCTCAAGAAAATGTCCCACTATTAGTAGTTACCGTCCATATTGCTGTGAGGAACGTTGGAGGCAAAGTCGTGGTATTCAAGAGTAGAGGATCGAGTGTTGCTCGTTTTCCTGGTCCTGCTGTGTCCTGACTCGGACACGGGCTGCCAGTCCAGTGATGCCTGGAGGTACCAACATAAACAATCCATCATATCCCGTGTATGTGCTGGTATAGTATGTTTGATAACACATTGAACATGTCACAGCTTATACAGGTAACAACTTTCATCATTTAACACAATTATATATAAATAACTGCATGCATGATTAATTAAGTCAGAGTTACTGGTGATGCTGTAACAAGGTCATTAACTTCACTGCATCTCACATATGCATTTCTTATACGTTAACGAGATATAAATTTTATTAATTTATTAGTTTTTAGGGAAGAGAAAAGGGATAATATTTAACGTGAACTTCTATATTTTAATATTTATCACCATCTACTACTCTACCTGGTCAGGTTTTACATAATTACTCTAATGGAGTAGAGATGAGGTAAGAAGAAATTTAAAGGTAATCTACCCGATCTGCATGAAAGTATAGTGAGAAACTGTTTAGGAAAAACCATCCTAGGCAAACCTGACCATGATTTGAACCCCAATATTCCTGTAGTCAGTAGGCCAGTTTAACATGCCTTAGGGCTTAGAGGCTTAGACCATTTGGCCCCTGAAGCGGAGGTGAACTTTTATCACCTTGATATTTACTCAAACAGATATTAAGAAAAACCGATTTACAGTGAATATCTTTGCCAGCATGACCTGGAATCAAATGAGAGCCTCTCTAACTTGTGTATGACAGCTTTAACCCTTTAGTCATTAGGATGGTTGACTTAGAGGATAAATATGAACAATCATTATAAATGTATATAAAGCATTTTTTATATATAAGTTTTAAATCATGATTGGAATGTTTTGAATTTTTGGTAGACTACAAACTATATTTTAAGCCTTGCGTAGCACCACCAAATTCTATAAATAATTAACATTTATTTTTTATATGTTTATAAATTTAATTATTAAGTGATGAAATCAATTATTTTATAGGTTTTCATAGATTTTCCTCTGTCACGGCTTTGTTTAGCTTACCGCTATCATTAAAATTTGGGGTGACCATTGTAGTTGAATAGGAGAGGCCTACTACAATGAAATAAAAGGAAATAAATGGTACGGAGCTCTGTGCAGACTTTCTCGCTCTATTCTTTAAAAATGGAGATATTTACTCAAAATTCGTAATATATGTGAAAAGAAATAATATACACTAGAAAACCCAAGAATATATTGTATTATATCTATGTAAAACATTTTTTTTGAGTTCCGGTTTTAAATTTTATAATTTTATATTTAAAGAACTATTGTCCTCATTTGTATGTTAGGACCGATAAATTAAAATTTTGACTTCCAGTTAACATTTTCGACATTTTATTAGGTGTTACACATCTTCATGTCATCGCAGTGCAATTAAATTCCTCATTTATAAATTTTGACCAGTAAAAAATGTAAATATTGACTATGGAGTCAAAATGGAGATAGATCATTGTTGTACAAACATTTCTCCTAAGAGGTTTTACACACTTTTTGAGGGACTTACTTATATTTAATTACTCCATGGCAATGAAGAATTATTGCATTAAAACTTAAGGTGCGGCAGAAGGGACCATGAGTAACTTTACAGTTTTTATAGCATTACTTTTTTTGGCCAAAATAAACCAAGTATTTCTCCAGTTGCAACATAGAGTTTAGTTTTCTGCAGATGCTAATAATATCAACAGATCTTGAATATCTGGGTCAAGGGTGTCTTGGAATTTTGTCAAAACATTTTAAATAAAGAGACAAAGTTTTGACGAAATTCCAGTACACCCTAGACAGATATTCAAGATCTGTTGATATTAGCATATGCAGAAAACTAAGCTATATGTTGCAACTGGAGAAATATTTGATTTATTTTGGCCAAAAAAGGTCAATTCTATAAAAACTGTAAAAACACTTGCGCTCCCTTCTTAAGTAGTACCTCTTTACAACTAAAGCTCACAAAATTGTATTAATATGTTTGCCAATATCTCAAAAACCTTTTTGTTTTATAAAAATATATTTCATATACAAGTTTTTTACTTTTAATTGTACTACAATTTTGCAATGATAAATTATTTAGTATCTCAAGTAGTTGCGGAGATTCGGAAATTTCCACTTAAGTAGAGTACCCTAAAAGTCATTTTCATGGGAAAATGGAAATGGCCAGTTTATTTATAATCTTAATCAACGCCTAGATACAAATTTTAATCAAAATCGTTAGTCGATTTTGAGAAAATTGATTTTTTTCTCTTTTCGCCCTTTATTAAACTACTCTTGATTTTAAGTTTAAGCAGACACACAAACAGATGGCAATGCAAAGACCACTTTTTAGGGTTCGGGGTGTTATGAGACGTCAACAACCATCAACATTTCAGGTTAGATTTTTTTAAGGTCGCAATACCTTATATGTTCGATAAGTTAAAAAATAGAAAATATTTGCATATAGCTTGAAAGTTATTGGTTTTATAAAATTATGCTTCGAATAAAATATTTGTATTATAAATAGATCTACATATTTGTAATGATAAGTAATTTCATATCTCAAATATTGAGAGTAGCCATTTTGTTTGGAATATTTATAAATGTTTAGAAATTAAATTTAATCAAAATCGTTATAATTGATTTTGAGAAAATTGACTTTTTATCTTTTTACCTTTCAGTAAACCACCCTTAATTTTAGGGTTAGCTATCCAATTCCAAAAACCCCTCGGGGCAACCCTAAGAAAACCCAAGATACCAAGTTTTAGCTTGATCGGTAAAAAAGTTTAGACTCTAATTGGAGGTACAGACAGACAGAAAGACAGAGAGAAATTCAAAAAATACTTTTTCAGATTTGGCGGGTCATGAAACATTGAGATTCATCCAAATTTCAAGTTCGATATTTTTGACAATCACATTACTTTCTACCTGTAAGATATCGAGAAAGTAAAAAAAGAGAAAAATTAGAAAATATAATAAGAGAAAATCAAACTATTCACTTACTATGTGCTTTTTTTAATGCGTTAAACATTATGGTTAATAATAATTTATTTGAAATAATAGAATTTAAAAGATAAAATACAGGAGATTAGCCTGAAGAAAGGATGGGAAAACCACAATGATAAAGCGCACATGGAAGAGAAAAAATAAAGTGAATGTATTCAGCTATTATTTAACATCTTCCCTATCATTGGCAATCTAGTTATTGTTAAAATTATACCAAAAATCAATGATGGCAAACCTTTTTGAGAGCGCGTCTCCAAATTTTCAGGAGCTTTCATAGAAATGGTATTGCTTTAGTACTAGAAGAAATTTAAGCAGCAAAATGCAATATTGGAGTCTTTCTTATCCATATTCTTCAATTTTAAATTATGTTAATTATAATTATTATGTTTTGATTGACATATTATTGTTATAAAACTATGCTATTATAATGATATAGAGACAAATATTTAAAGTCAATCTTATGAAATTTATTTATTTAAAGAGAATGTCTAAATTATTATAAATGAAATGCTTTATAAATAACATATCTACAGTATTTTAATTCACAAGAGTCAAAATTAATTTCTTGGTGATAATAATAAAGGGGCTATAATCAGTGTGTAATACAATAAAATAATTTATGTTTATGATTGTAGCTTGTTTTAATTTTCAGTTTTATTAAACCCAAATTTTCTTTTTAACTGTAAAAGGGTTGTAAATAACTGTTTATTGTTCCAATTTTTTTCAAGCTCATAATTAAAATTACTTTTATTCTAAATGTAACCATAGTTTTATTCAGCTTCCTTTTTTGGCTGAACTGCATTGGTTCTTATTATTGATATTCTAATAAAGAAATTAATATCGTAAATAGACTGCTTGATCTAAGAAAGTGTTCAGTGGATGACTAAACATAAGACTCAAAATATCCTAAAGAATATTTCTTAGAATAATAAATTAATAAATTATTGTAGATATTTGTCCCTTGTCTAAAGATGTTTGTTTGTGTGTGTGTGCGCGCGCATGTGCTGCGTATCTTAATGTCCATTCAGAATATCCAGATTGAAACTATGATGGGTTAATAATGACCTCGTGACCACTGGTGGATGTCAAAATATTCATTTTTATTTTCATTGAAATTTGTTATTTTCTTCTATATGTAAAATTCAATGTTTATTTTAAAACAAGAAAAGATAAAGCTTAAGGGCCTGGTCAATGGTCGTTGGAAGTAAAGAGTCACATCAGCGCCAGATCCTAATTTACGGTATCAGAAGAAACCGATTGAGTTATACTTTGTCTTCAGCGGCTCAGTCATCCCACAGTGTCGCCAGAACTATCAGCATTTTAGAGCCAACCCCCCTTCCCTTCAGCCATCCAAATAGTGAAACTGAGTTAGCAATCAAACAAAACAAAGCTATAATACTCTGAAACCTTTACCACAGGTAACAATCACCTCTGTATTGAAGAGGGATAGAGTCTAAACTTGTACATAGCCTTGACGAGGGATATTAGGTGAGAGTACCTAAGATTGTCACAAATAGAAGGCAATGCATTTGTCAATTGGTTTGGTTTTTCATTGAAATTCATCCTGGCCAAAGCATACACGAATTGGAAGTTTTCTAGCTTTCAAATATGTTCATTTGTAATCAAATTGGGGTATGGTCTGGTTTGCCAGTGATGGGGAGGTCAGGCATCAAATCCTGCACGGGTGTGTGTCTACAAAGCGTGTTTTTTTATGTTCCACTCTACCTCCACGCAAATGTGCTTACAAGGTCTCTAAATTTTACCTTACTAATTCCTATACCCTATTAGTGGATTTAAAAAGGTATGGATCAGACGGGTACCCGTCATTTGGCCTAAAGTCATTTGGCCTAAAGTGTAGGCTAAATGCCTTTAGGCCAACTGCCTTTAGGCCAAATGCC